>JAQHUG010000172.1:3665986-3684885 GCA_028555095.1 Dicrostonyx torquatus | reverse complement strand
AAAAAAAAAAAAAGCAGCCCACCCATTTCTCATTTTTCTGCACCTAGCACAAACTCTAGTACAATTCAGTCTTGGAAGGAAAAACAAAGACTGTAAAGAGAATATAGGCTGTATGGGGTGGGGGTGAGGTGCCTGTAATCCCAGCACTGAAAAAGCTGACTCAGAAGGGTCAGGAGTTCAAGATCAACCTGAGCTATATATCAAGAATCTTCTTCAAAACAAAACACATTTAAAAACAAATAAAATGCATATGAAGTTTAAGTAGAACCTGAAATCATAGCACTCTAAACTATGTCTACAGATTCTTCAAAATGTTCCCTCCTTTTCCTAAAACAACTTTTTGTGAACTGAAACAAATTCTTTCTCAAAACAACAGAAGATGAAAGCTGTGTCAAAGTTGTTTACCAGCTCTGCTTCACGAGCACGTGTTGCCTTGGCCTTGAGGATCAGAGGATGAGGTTTTCACCTGTTGGCCCACCTGACTGTTGGGTATATAAGCCTCCATGGTGCCACTGAATAAAGGGCTTCTTACCAGTGGGAAAAAAAAAAAAACAACAGAAGATGTGAAGTTGAAAAGTAATGTTGGAGGGGACACGGGAGACGTTAGAGGGAAGAAATGGGTGGATATGGTTATGTTTCATTGTACACTTGTACGGAATTCTCCAAGAACATATAATTAAATATTGAAAAAGTAAATGGTAACTATCTTGAGTAATTTGCTTCCAGTTTCATGAATAGCCCTGCTTGAACAGCAGCTCAGGGACTTGGGTCAACACGACAAGCATCCTCTGGTACTCACAAATTGTATATTAAGGTACTGGATGGCATAAAATATGTGAGGTTAAGGTCACACATTTGCTGCTCAGGCACCCTTGATGTGGAGTTTATCTCATGAACAGCAGCATGGAGGGCAGAGACGATTTTTTTTTGGCTCACCCTGAAGCACTAATCACTTAGCAGTTTCAGATATCTGTAGGCAGAAGTTTCTGTCCCAACTGCCTGCTCCCAAAAAATCACTCAGTGTCTTAGTGTTAATTATAAATGCTCAGCCAATAGCTCAGGCTTGCTACTAGCTAACTCTTACATTTTGAATTAATTCATATTTCTAATCTATGCTTTGCCATGTGGCTTAGTTCCTTTTCTCAGTATGGTGTGCCCATCTTGCTTCTCCCTGCATCTGCTTGTGACTCCTTTGACTCTGTCCTTCTTCTTCCCAGCATTCTTAATTTGATTATCCTGCCTACACTTCCTGCCTGGCTACTGGCCAGTAAACTTTTTATTAAACCAATTCGAGTGACAAATCTTTACAGTGTACAGGATTATTCCACAGTAGACACTAATCATGATACAAGTTGTAAGAACAGAATGTTAGCAGAAATGTCTGCTTGTTGAAAGATCCTGGGACTGAGGGAGCCCCTTCTATGTCACCAAACAATACCAGGGAAATTGGAGGCCTTCTTGGGGTCCCAAGTCTCATTCATAAAAGAATTTAGAAATGTACTCAAATAGAAGCTTGAGGATAATTTTATTTAAATTTTAAAAATCTCAGAAGCTGCCTGGAGGAAGAAGGTGGAGAAGAAGGAAAGAGAAAGCCTGGCTGGCCTAAGTTGAGCCCACTTTCCTTCCCCCTTCCAGCCCAGCTGTGACATTAGGTCTCATCCAAACCAGAGATTTCATTCTCGTGACCGGAAAAAGATGGTTTTCCTTCGACGGGCCTTCTAATGCGACCACTGTAAAATCCTTAAGAAGAAACCTGTGGAAAGTCTCCCTTTACCCCAGCACTGTAATGAGTAGCTGGCTCAGCCTGCCTAAGCAGATTCTGTGGAGCTCTTGCTCATTTGTTTTTGCTGAGGGGTAGGTAACCCAGTGCCCTGACTGTGGTCATTCTTTTGCAAAACTCAATTTTAGAACTTAGTCACTTGATTAAAAAAACGACATTCAAAAAGAGTCTGAATAGTAAATATTTCTACTCAAAGTGTGAACACAAACACGTTTTCTTAACAGTTTATCCACTGGGAAGTATTTTTAGAGATGGGGGATGCTGTTCTTGCACTGACTGCTCCTAGAGCAAAGAATGTGTGTGATTTCCTTCAAACGTCAGGAAAAGACAAGAACGACGCCATGCTCCCAGCATCCCTGAACTCTCCCATGAGCTGTTCTGGTCATCTGTCTCAGTGGTCGGCTGCTCATGGTCTGTGTCACACTGAGCATAAGCACATAGCAGGCAGCTAATTCACTTATTTCTATAAGTAACTTTATTACTTATTTAATAACAATATACATTATTTATAAATATTCATACAATGTGTTACATAAATGTGTAATTTTTAAACACATCACCAAGTCCAACTTGTACTGCCCATATACTCATGAATGTAGGGGCAATCCACTGAAACATGATCAACCTACCAGGGCTCATATCCTTAAAAAAAAAATCCTCTCCAGAAGCCATCAAACTACTAATAGCTCTTCAGGGGGTGAGAACTCATGCCAGAATTCGGGGAATTTTGACCATCTTCATCTTGTTGATGCCTTACACTGTCAGCCATGGGAGCTAAGAGTTCACGAGGGCAGTGATCTTACCACGCCCAGAAGACAAAGTTTTGCTCTGGTCCTCCCAACCTCTGCTTTTTATTATCTTTTAGCTCCTTCTTCTATGGTGGCCCCAGAGCCTTGGGGTGTGTGCATATACATGTGCACACATATGTGCATGTTTGTGTATGTGTGTGTACACATGTGTGTGCACGCATGCACATGCATGTGCAGTAGTATCTCACGGAAACAGAAAACTGAGCAGAAAATGTGCAAGGTGTGTGATACTGGATAATGCAGTCCTGCCAGGTGAGGGTCCAAAGAGCTGGACCAGAGTGGTGAGCCCGGGTCGAGCGACTTATCATTTGATTCAGTTTTACTGTAACATTGACTCATTACCTATCATCTGCTTAATGCAAAACAAACTCAAAATCAATAAAAAGGATTCAAATCAAAGGCCATCTAATTCTCTCTGCAAGAGTGGTCTCTGTGATAGACTTACAGAAAGACCACTTTCACTGCCTCCGATTTGGGCAGCAGGCTGCCTGTAAGAATATTTAAATAACTCTACTTTAAAACACGCCGTTTTTCTGGCAACCAATCGGTCCTTGCATTTTAAATTGCCTCCTTTGTGGGGAAAAAAGTATAGTTTTCAAATTAATCTTTTCTTTTTTCTCCCAAAACTCATAGCTAGTATTTAACTCATACCTAGTGCCATTCTGATGGGAGGAATCAGCTCTGACTGACCTTGAACTTGCTGGTGTGACTGGGTAGCTGACCTTGAAATGATCCTCCTGCCTCCACCTCCCAGGTGCTGGGATTACTGATGTCTTCGACCACACCCGGCCTATCATCTTTTCTTCCTAAAGCCAATTTTCTACTCCGTGTGCTCGTTGCTGAACCAAATACTCATGAGGAGAGACCCAGAGCTATCTTTAACTACCTGTCCTTTAACCCAGCCCCATTGCCCCATTCCTAACTAACTGTGCTAGTTATCTCTGGAGTTTACTTTCCTCACCTGTTAAAATGGAGATAATAATAGTTGTAGTAAGAATATCTGTTTCATGGGTCATTGGCATACTAGGTTAATTGACAGAGAATACTTCATTCAGTGCTGGGTCATAGTAAAGTGCTCAATTATTGTTAGCTTTTGTTATTAGGTTATTATTAAAGACCTGTACCTACCACACTCTTCTCGTATACTTCCATAATCCCCTCACTGACACAAGGGAGGAAAGATCCAAGGCACATTTTCTAATTATTTAAGGTTATCTGATGAGGAAAATGTAAACAATAACTGGAGAGGGGAGAGCTCAGCACATCCTTCTTAAAGAGACACGGCCTCCTCCTGTCAGGAAGTACAGGTCGTTTCAAATACAAAAACCAAGTTGTTTCTGCTAAGCTCATGCCAGGAGAATTGATTTGCATTTTCCTGGGGAGGGATTCTTTTAATCTCTTAATTATTTGGGGCTTTGTTTTGAGTGGCTTTGCTTATGAGACAGTGTCTCCTCCGTGCAGTCCAGGCTGGCCTTGAAGTCACAATCTTAGGCCTCAACCTCCAGAGTGCCGGGCTGACCGGTATGAAGTATCACTCCTGGCTATTTATTTAGCTTTTAGAGGTAACAAAATCCCTTGCACATATTTATGCTCTGGTCCTTTTCCTCCTGGTTGAAGGAAAGCATTCACAGAATGATTAGGAAGCAAGGGTGATCACTGTTGTAAATTGTTTCAGCTGTGTCCGGTGTTTCAACAAAGCAAGATGGCATTTTCATCTGCAAACATCACACTCAAGAACTGAGCGGTTGCATTACCAAAACTATTAAAAAATAATCCAGCATTTTAGGCAAGTTCACGTTTTTATGCTGGTGGCACGCGTAGCTAACCATAGCCACATTAGTCATGGGTTGGCATGTCTGTCTCTGTCGCCCCAATAATTAGGATTGTTACTATTCCCATTTTGCAGAAAACTGAACCAATGCACAGAAATATTTTTAGATTTGTGATAAGTTATATTCTTAACAGTGGTAAAACTGAAACTCAACCCAAATTACTAATTTGAGACTACGTGTGTTTGCTATAGGACCCTATAGCACAGAGCAGTCTAGAGCTGTGACGTTCTGTGAGCAAAATCTCATTCTATCAGAGAAACCCTGCCTCGAAAAACAAAGCCAAAAAACAAAACAAAAAATAAAAATTCATTCTATTAGTTTTCAATATAAATATCGTCTTGCCAATGTAGTGCTGTTATGAGAAAAATGTATTCTTTTTCTTGTCATTAAGTGGGAAAAGAATGAATACATTCGTAATTAGCTTTCTGTTGCTGTGACTAGCACCAACTTGGGAGAGATGGATTTCTTTCATTTTAAAACTCTCAGGTCGCCGGGCGGTGGTGGCGCACGCCTTTAATCCTAGCACTCGGGAGGCAGAGGCAGGCGGATCTCTGTGAGTTCGAGACTAGCCTGGTCTACAAGAACTAGTTCCAGGACAGGCTCCAAAGCTACAGAGAAACCCTGTCTCGAAAAAACAAAACACACACAAAAAAAAAAATAAAAAAATAAAAATATAAAAAAAAATAAAACCCTCTCAGGTCACACTCCATCACAGCAGGAATTCAGGGCAAGAGCTCTAAACAGGAACCTGGAGACAGGAACTGAAGCAGGGACCATAGAGGACAGGCGCTTAGCCGCTTGCTCTTCATGGCCTGCTCAGTTCGCTTCCTTACATACTCCAAGACTACCTACCCAGGGAAGGTAACACCCACATTTAAATCATTAATCAAGAATATCCCCCACAAACATGCCCACAGGCCAATCTCAAGCAAACAATTCCTTTATTGAAGTGACTCAAGTTTGTGCAAAGTTGACAAAAATTAGCCATATACCAAGTTGTTTTCTAGAAAATTCATCTCTGTTACTGAAGTTTCCTCTAGAATTTTTTGTTTTGTTTTGTTTTGTTTTTGCATTTAGACCTTTGTGCGGGGCTTGTATTCAGGGTCCTAACAGAATACATCACCAACCGCAGTCACTAAGAGCACCCCCTGTGCGTGTGCCCTCCTTAGGTTAGTATTCAGGCATGTACACTGAGCAGCTTTCAGGGTCCTGACAGAACGCCTCATTAGGGGCGGCCGCTAGGTAGAGTCCTCGCTATTGGCTCGCTACATTTCCTTATAAAAGGCAAGCCCCACCTTGCCCCTCACTCTCTCTCCTCTGCTCTCAACCCCAGAGGCTATCTCTGCATTCCCTACCTCCCCCCCAATAAATCTCCCACATGAGTTCTGTGGTATAGTGTGACTTTCCTTCCCAACATTCTCCCATCCATTACCTCTCCTCATTCTCAGCAGCAGTCGCTGCAAATCTTTTACTTTCCCTGCCTTGTGTGAGTTTATTGTGCAATGTGTGTGTGTGTGTATGTATGTATGTATGTATGTATGTATGTATATATATATATTCCTATATGCATATGTTTAATACAGTCATACATAGGCATATTCAAATGTTGGGGGTTTCTATGCACTAACTTTATCATAAGAAATAGTGGGGAATGGACTAGAGAGATGGCTCAAAGGTTAAGAGCACTGCCTGCTCTTCCAGAGTTCCTGAGTTCAATTCCCAGCAACCACATGGTGGCTCACAGCCATCTGTAATGAGATCTGGTGCCCTCTTCTGGCCAGCAAGCACACAGACAGACAGAACACTGGATACATAATAAATAAATAAATATTTTTTTAAAAAAGAAAGAAATAGCGGGGAAAATAAAATGATGGCAAGCAAGTTCTCTAATTAAGCCATGATATTCTTTCCTATGCAGTTCTGTGCCCAGATGAGTCCCTTCCCCTTCTCAATCCTATACATCGTCTAAAGCTTGTTCCCCGCCTTCACACGATGCCATCCTTGATCAACTGAAGCACTCAAATCAACCCTTAGAGCGTTCTTAAAAGCACCATATGCCCAACAGAAGAGCACTTGAATTACTCCGTGTATCAGAACCTGCTGTACATCACAACAGATTATTAACACAGACCAAAAACTAGGGCACTGTGTGATCTTATAGCCCATCAGAAACTACCAGCTGAGAGCACTCCTTGACCCCTTTATTGTCTCCCAGAATTTCATTTCTACCAACTAAATTAGATATCTACAGGACTCTTGGATGCAAATGACTTCTGACCTAGAACTTAGCCATCCTATGTCTTTTATTTAGCAAAGGTGAGGAAGAGGTATTTTAGCAAGCTGGCTTCTCCATTATGAAAATGAAAGTAATAACAACAATGATGACAATTAATGAAAGGAAACAAAATTTTCTAAGTATATATTTGAATTTTTTTATTATGATTGGAATTCTCCTATAAAGAGGGGCAAGGAGATAATGACAGAGTCAAAACGATTGAAGAGCTTAGAAATTAATATGTACATTAGTTTTTCTTTTTGTACCATAAATATTCTTGATAGCTTTGTTTTTCTTATTTCCATGACTTGTCCTTTATATCCAAGGCCTGATCTTGTTTTAAGAAAATTTCAGATGGTGTCCAGTGTATTTCATACATTTTCTTGGGCCTAAAACCTGTATTTTTTTTCCCTTGGGAAAGAAGATTGTTGTCCTGCCTCATATCAAGTAGTTCAGAGTCAGAAAAAAACAATCAGATGGCTTCCTCCACTTCTCTGTCCTTCCAGGAGGAGGCCATTCTGAAATAAAGATAGGAAGGGCAAGCCGCTCTCAGGCTGCTTGTCCTCCAAGACATACATATATACATACATACATACATACATACATACATACATACATAAATTGATGAAGTGTAATAGTAAATGGTAGAACATACTAAGATGTAGTTGAGCCCTGTGAGATACCACAGGTGACAGGAAGCCATAGTCATTGCTTTCCACAGAGACAGCAAAGGGAGAAGACTGGGGAGGGTCACTGTGGCAGGTGTGGGAGTAGCTGTGAGTGGGCACATACACAGGGATGATCATACTACATACAGTAAGAGGGACTGTGACCTTTTATACACATCATTTCTAGAAAAGAAATACACCCACAGGAACAAGTAGATGATCTAGAACAACGGTTACATTACTACCTAAAATATACATTGTTGTAGAATGTAGTAAAACTTACACGTCAAAGTTCAAAAAAAAAATCATACAACTAGCCTCTGTCGGTTACAAAAGTACAAAACGAAATTAAAGTCTTAAGATTTACTATGCTAAATTTATTATTATGACCATTTCAGCCGTCCTATATTTGCTAGATCTTTTAAAGACTAATATATAAATCACTACTACTAATATTCCTCTTCGTTTTCTTTAGTATAATAGAAACAATTTAATTAAGAGTTCAGAAGTCTGAGTCTGAGCTCCCACTCAGCTCCATAATGAAAACATGTCATTTATTCTTTCCAATCCTGCCACTGCGGGGCACCATGAAAATGAAGGATATTAACACACACAGTCTTGGTTCCTGAAGGAAATGTGTGTTACCTGGACCCCACAGTGGACCAAGTGCAAAGTCAAACTGTTTCCAAATGCAGCCTTCGAAGGTTTCGCTTAACCCAATCAGTTTCTTTCTCAGGAGGCTACAGATGCAGCTCCCAACTTCAGATTCGGACGACATTTTGTGCCTGATTTTTTGATATTTGGATAATTAATCATATGTGTTTGCATTTTATTGCATCTTTGCATGAAAGTGGCATTAAATGAATGAGCACCACAATAATAAAATGCCACAGGAAATATACTGAGTGGTCCATATGAAGGCAGGTAAGAAAGGGATTAAAATCAAACATGCTTTCCTGTCTTGGGAGAGGGAAAGGCAAGGTTATCAGGCAAAGGAACTATACCAAACTACTTAGGAACAGAGTCAAGTCCTGAGCAAAATAAATTGCTGACACCGAAGGAAAGACTAGGAACCCATACCTCATGTCCTCTAAGAAGTTGGATCTCAGGGCGCTCACAGTTTTGGGATAACTTCTAAGAGTTATGTCTGTCAGTCTGTCTCATACTCTGCATGCAGGTTCTTCGTGAGACCCAGGTTTAGGGAGAGATATGCTTTTAGTACACATTCTAGCTTCGTTCTGTTTCCTGGACTGAAAATCACCCCTCAAGCTTCCTTAAAGGCAGAGTTCTGGCTGCAAATTGGGTTTTCTTGATTCAGTGTAAGGAGAGGCATTGCAACTTGAAGCTTTTTGAGTTGTGTCCAGGTCCAGAGTCCAGCTTTCTAGGTCACTAGCAGCAGACCTGCGCTGGCAGCCGCCAAACTGAAGCTTCATCCAGCCAGTAGTTGCAGGGTAGAGCGGCTTCTGTTCCTGGCTTTCAGACCTCTAAGATTTCAGCTCTAGCTATGTATTCTGGAACCAGGAGAATTTCCCTTGTCGTCCCTGAATCCTTTCGTTCTTGCTTGCTACTGCTAACAGTTCCTAGGCATCTGTTCTGTGATGTTCTCAGAGTCAGAATGAATGTTCTTCTAAAGTCTCCTCTCCCAGTCCGTCTAGCTTCTCTATCACTTCTGTTTCTGGTGACAATACCTAAGGCGGGTTCTATTTTGTAATCAAAACTCAAGGATGATTTCAGCTCAAATGTATCCACCCACTGATTCACAATGGCTGCCTCCAGTAATGGATTAGGTTGAACACGGAGACTAACCAGAGTCTGTGGAAAAGGTTTCCTGTATCTGTCTCAAGGGAAGGTAACATCATGCATTTGCCACTTTGGTGTATTAGTAATCAGTCGCACCTCACAAATAACGGTGCATGAATGGGTAAGTACAAAATTTGAAAGGGTAAGTAAAATTTCAAATTTTCACTTTTATTCAAACAGAGATACATGCGAAAATCAACTAGGCAGACCAAAATTAAGCAAAGATTGCTTACAGGGAAATGTTACATTTATTCACAGGAATGCTAATTGAACCATATGTGAGTTACAATTTATCATACTCAAAATAGCGAAGTTACTTTAATCCCTAAATTCAGTCTTCAGAGATAAAATGATCTGACCATGTTTCTTCTCTGAACTTGGGTTTTTTTTTTAATGCACACTTCTGGAAATAATTTCAAATAATTAATTTGAAACAAATTCAAACTTTTAAAAGAAATCAAGCAATTAGAAAGATTATAAAAACAACCCCATTCCCCTCTGCTCCTGTTCTTCATGGCTGTTTACCCGGGTTAGGTGGGTGGGAGTGCTGTTTCTTTTCCCCCATTCTGAAAGGCAATCATTTTTCCCCCGGGAGCGTTAATACTTCAGTCATTTAAGCTTCCTAATTTGATGCCTTTTGGTGAAGAAGGAGCCCTTAAATGAGGAAAGGAAATGCTGAGAGGAAATTGCTTGAGCAGAACTTAATCGTCCTGTGGCATGAAGCTGTGAGAACATTGTTTTCACAGTGTGAGTCAGTCATATGAATGTTTAGTTTATTTCATTTCTTAATTTGATATGAAACTAAACTGGGCAAAACTTGTCAGCAAAATGCTATTTTTCATGAGTCGCACCACACTTATTTCGTTATTAATGTAACCTCTCATATTAATATGAGGAACTGGGGTAAGTGGTCTTTTGGGTGGGTCCGGAGCTCATTTTTAAAAGGACGTTTCTAAATGAATGACTGGCCCATGTTATAATTTCAATAAACCTGCCTCCTGCATGGGGATTTGAAGATCATGGGTAGAGTCACTATTAATGTCAACACAATGCAAGTCGGGTTCATTATGAAGCTCTCTGGCAATGTCTAACGTGATTACATGCTCTTTGTAATCTGCAGAAAGGAACTCTTCAGATAGCATTCAGTGAGCGGAGATGGAGACCATCTGGTTCAGTTGTAAATCACAAGCTTCTTCTTCTTTTATTATTATATATTTTTTTGGTATGTCATCACTGTTCTCTCCTATTAGCACTGGAGAATGAAATTCAGGGATGTTGGCTTTACTTTTTGTCCTTATGAAAGAGGAAAGGCGGCCGAACATTACCTATTAGGACAGTCCCAGCCTAGTGTCTGGCAGGCGCCTGCCTCAAACCCAATTCCAAAACCATTTTCCTTTATGCAATCACATGTATTCTCTAACAGAATCCTGTTTCAAGTGAACACCCATACTTTTTTCTTCTTCTTTTATATTTATGACAATCTTTTCCCATGTTTTTATAGCTTGCATATGTTATTCTCAAATCAGTGGAACAAGCAGTAACTTGGTACCTGGAAGGTTTCCATGACAAAAGACCTCTCCTTAGTCAGGTGTGAACATGATGGAAAGCCTACTGTCACCAAGACAGAAAGTAACACAACAAATTTAGTTAATGGCAACCAAAGTCAAGAATCATTGCCTGGATTGTCTTCTTATTGGTCTGAACTCCTTCAAAGTGTGGAGTTTCTATGCATGGATTGGGATTAGGCACCAGATTTTTAACATCAGGCTCTTAGTAAGGAGAGCATGTTGACTTCTTTCAGTTCAGTCACACCTAGTTTAGCAAATCTCCCAAATAGGTACAGCCTAACACACAGCATTGCCATTGGTAGGGTTCCTGGGGTCTGGGGATAGAAGATGCCATTTCATCCAAGCCCTGGACTTGATTCCATGTCCCTTAACTAATTTCAGCTGCAGAAGGTAAACTTAGTATCTTTTAAGTGCAAAGCTTTTCATTTGTCTGTGGAAGTGTGCACAACTCATGGGATTGACTTCTCTGGTTGCCTCTTGGCAGCCTCTTGGACGAGAAATTACCTTTCCAGTTTCTACTGTTGCTCCCACCCCATCCAGCAGCCTAGCACAGTAAAAATATGGACCACATGTTGTGGTGTGGGAGGTCCTTCCGTCTATGTGTTGCCTTTATTGGTTAATGAATAAAGAAACTGCCCTGGCCTGTTGATAGGGCAGAACTTAAGTAGGCGGCGGGGGGAGGGGGGCTGGACTGAATGCTGGGAGAAGGAAGGCAAAGAGGGAGACACCATGGAGCTGCCACCAGAGATAGATGTGCTGAAACTTTGCTGGTAGGCCACGACCTCATGGTGATACACAGATTAATAGAAATGGGTTAAATTAATATGTAAGAATTAGACAATAAGAAGCTAGTGCTAAAGCCGGGTGGTGGTGGCGCACACCTTTAATCCCAGCACTTGGGAGGCAGAGGCAGGCAGATCTTTGTGAGTTCGAGACCAGCCTGGTCTACAAGAGCTAGTTCCAGAACAGGCTCCAAAGCCACAGAGAAACCCTGTCTCGAAAAACCAAAAAACTAAAAAATAAAAAAATAAATAAAAAGCTAGTTCTAATGGGCCAATACAGTTTCTGTGTGGTTATTTCGGTTCTGGGTGGACAGGACAAACAAGCTGCTCCTTGCAACAATGCTGCTATATTACCTACAACAAGGTACTGAACTACCCTGATACTTGGTTGTTTTCTTGTGGTGGTACAGTGATCTGTACCCTGTCACTTGTATTTTAAATAAGCACTGATTGGTCAAAGCCAGGAAGGAATTATAGGCAGGATGACTAGGCAGGAAGTAAAGACAGGGCAACGAAAATTCTGGGAAGAGGGAAATTTCAGTCTGCAATTCTGGGAAGAGGGAAATTTCAGTCTGAAGTCCTCACCCAGACACAGAGGAAGCCAGACACAGAGCAAGCAAGATGTGACTGCCAAATAAAGGTACCAAGCCACATGGCTAACACAGACAAGAATTGTGGACTAATATAAGTTATAAGAGTTAATAAGAAGCCTGAGCTAACAGGCCAATCAGTTTATAATTAATGTAAGCCTCTGTGTGTTATTTTGGGACTGAACAACTGCGGGACCAGGCAGGACAGAAACCTCAGTCAACAGTTTCCTTTTCTCTGTAGTGAGTTTGAGCATGTCTACCTTATCAACTATGGTGGAATAAAGGACACACAATAAAAACTACACCCAAGTCCCTGGAACATGTGATCTATTATTTAACTTTACTGCAGATTTATAGAAAGCAATGGTCTAATGTCTCATCTAATCACAGCGGTTTTAGAAGTGGAAATCAATTCCAGACTAAGATGAAGAAGATAAGCAATGGTGCAAAGAGAACTGAGAAACTGAAGAATGAGAACTCAGACAACCACTGCAGGCTTTGAAGATATAGCAAGAAGCCCTGAACCAAGGAACCCAAGTGTTCCCAGGGAGTCTGGAAAGGCAAAGAAACAAATTCTCCCATGGATCCTCTAGGAAGGAGCAAGGCCCAGATGACACTATTTGCCTAGGGAGTTCTCACTAGAATTCTGACACGCAGAACTCTAAAATTGAAAAGATGTGTTTTAAATGGCAACATTTGTGGTAATACATCAGCAAATTAAAATTCCAATACAAGGGCTGAAGAGATGGCTCATCAATTAAGAGCACTTGCTGCTCTTGCTGAGGACCCAGGTCAGTACTAACTCGACTTCTTTTAATCAGCCATTATTCCAATTCCAGGGGATCTGATATCCTCCACTGGCTTCTCATGGTCCATATATATACATGTATATATGCATATGTGCCTCTATGTGTGTGTGTGTGTGTGTGTGCACAAAACACTGATACACTAAAAATAAATAATTTTAATGCCAATACAAGGATGTAAAAAGAAACTGAGAGTAGTGGACTCATCACACAGATTAAATTTCAAACAAGCACTACTTCCCTCCCACAGTTTATCCACAGAGAGACTCATTCACTCACCACCAACAGCAAGAATCCTGCCTTGTGTTCTAAACGCTGCACCCAAGGAGCTTGCTGAATTCCCATCATCTTCATAACAACAGAAGTACTTTCTTGGGGCAAGTGTGCACTTTCTGCTTATACTATGTGCAGGTAGACATTTGTTTTCCTCAATGATTTTACCTCAGGCCCCCAGCTCATCTAACACTTCAACAGAACCTACCTATACATGATGGTCTTTGACCTACTTGCTTAGGATTTGGTAAAATTCAAAATGAAAGACATCACTTCTGTTTGACTTTGCATTCAGGAAGCAGATGACAGTTGTGCCAAATGGTAGTGACAGGCTGCTGAGTGCCTCTTTCTGCTTGTACAACATCCCAAATCCAGCCAAAAATATCACTGTGACTGTAAAGTGGAAAGACTCAACCAACTTTTGGGGGAAGATAGATGGCGAGACAGGAACCGGAAGAGGGGGGTATTGGCAATGGAGAAAAGAGCTGAGGTGGGAAGGGAACTGGAGTATAAGAATGGAATTGTTGCCATCCCTCCTTAAAAGTGTGATAGAAACTCACACACGCACACACATACACATACACACACACACATACACAAATCTTATTTTGCTAAATTCACATTTGCAAAATTGTCTTTATCTGATGATCTGAAGGTATCAAGTCTGATGTGGGATTTCTCTCTGTATGCTGTGATTACCATTAATGAATAAAAAATTGTTGATAAGGCAGAACAGAGCTAGGTGGGGAAAACTAAACAGAATGCTGGGAGAAAGAGGAGTGGAGTCAGTCAGAGAGAAGCCATAGAGCTGCCAGAGACAGACACTGGGAACTTTACCTGGTAAGTCACAGCCACGTGGTACTATACAGATTAGTAGAAATGGGTTAAATCAATATAAGAGTTAGCCAATAAGAAGCTAGAGCTAATGGGCCAAGCAATGATTTAATTAATATAGTTTCTGTGTGATTATTTTGGGTCTAAGCTAACTGGGCAGCTAGGAATCAACAAGCAGACCCCTCCCTCAAACATAAGTCCACCACAGAGGTGACACAATTCTTTGACTAATCCCTTGGACAAAACATTTCTTGACCAAGAGACCTGAAACTCATTAATGTCCTGACATTCTGGAAGGGGCAAAGTGGCTGAATGCCCCAAACTGATTCCTCCTGGCAGAATCAAGACAATTCTGCTTTTCCAGCCTGTAATTAAAATCTGCTTTCCAGAAGTGAGACCCTCTCCCTAGATGGGCGCAGGTGAGGATCAGAACCTGCCAGCAGGCACTCCAAAAGAACATGCTCTCCCTAGGAGGGGAAGCTGGAAGTTCCACTCTGTTTTCTGTGCACTTCCGCTGTGTTTGAGCCTCTGTGAACACAGATAGGTACAGATTCCTAGCGCAGCCCCTGGCTGGATAGGTTAGGGCCCTCAGCAAAGATGTACCAGCCACACCAAGTGATGATCACTCATGACTGCAACATCCCTTCATCCAGGAAAGTCCAGCCTTGCTGGCAGGGAATGGATCCAAGTGTTCCAATCTGCAATGAATTCTAAGGAATCTGTTAGCCTGGTGGAGCCCTCTTTGTTGCTCCCCTTCTTTGTCTGTGTGTAAACATCTGTGTGATTCTTTTAAAAATGTTTGTATTGATGTCAGAACACTCATGCAAAAACAAGAATAACACCATATAGTTCGGGCTCCTGGTTTCCCACATCACCCTTCTCCTTCAACAGCTGGTAGAGCCTGAAGACTGTTTATTCCATGGCTTAGTTCCCCCTTTATCTTTGATGTCCCAGGATGTCAAAGGTTGTAAATTTAATATTGATTTCATAAAGTAGTTTTACTCTAACATGTCAGTTATGATTAACTTCACGCTGGAAGAAGCTTAGCCACTGATCTGGATTTGCACGCGATGTGGCGGCCCAGCTCTCAAGCTCTCTGACTGAATGCTTTATTTATTAGCTTATGCAGTCTTTTGTCAAGGCCAGGATAGACCCCTATCCGCAGCCCTCTCTCTGCTCTGGGCCTCTAGCACCTGGGCTCTTATGTTAATCTTGAAAACCTAAGTAGATCGGGGAGACGTATCGTTTGCTGGCATGTCAACAGACAGAGGAGTTTGTAGATCACATTATACCCCAGTGGACCAAGTCAGAGCTAGAGGAATGAGATGTCTTCCTTGAATTTCAACCCCTATCATTCTTCAGGCTCCCAGTGCTCCATGTGCCACCACAAGGACAGGGGCCATTGCTATAACAACGGTAATAAAAGATGACATTTATTGAACATGTTTTGTGGGTTGGCCATTTAGTCAGCATCAGTCATAGTCCTAAGATTGTTCAGTTAATCCCATATCTGTTCTGGGGAGCAAACATTTACTGATTATCATTATTTGTTACTGCTAGCACTACTGGGTCCATTTCACTGGTGGAAGAACTAAGGAAATCTCAGTTCACAAGCAAAGGAATTGAATCCCAGACTGTCTAAGCCCCAGAGTCCATGTACTAGCCCCCAATGTCAAGATGAATTATCACTTCTTGTTCCTCGCTTGTATCTTCTGACCCACTGTTCTCTCTTAAGGGGGAGGGGCAGTGGGTGCAGTTAACCTCTCTCCTTCCTTACACCTTCAATGAGGAAATTCTGGGTGCTTCCACTCCAAGGCAGGACTCCCTTCCTGTAGCCCTGTGGCCGTGCTTCTGTTCCACAGATGCTCATTGCAGATACTAGTGATGGTGCCTCACACTCCAGGTTGAGGAAACGGACCACAGCCTTCTCACCTCCATTTCCTCTAACCCCACAGGCTAGCACCTTGGACTTCACACTGCTGACCGATCCTTCTCTTGATTGACATGTGCTCTTTATGCCGGCCTTTGTGCCTGAGTATTTCTCCTCTCTTGCTACTTTCCAAGAAGAGGCAGAGCAGACAAAGTGTCTGCCTAGGTCTGCTTCTCCTCTCCCCTCTTACTGAATCTTAGCAAGGAGGGCAAAAGATAGGTTACCGCAGATTACAGACAGTGTAAATTCTTTGTCATGTCTTGCCATGAGGTAGAATCCAAGTGCTGAGGAGATGACTTTGTGAGCAGCATGGGGATCTAAATTTGATTTCCAGAAGCCATGTAGGAAACCAGGCATCACCCTGTGCACACCTGTAACCCCAGCACTGTGGAGCCGAGAAAGGAAGATCACTAGGGCTTGCTGGCTGCCAGCCTAATAAGAGATTTCCTCAAAGGCATGCAGGAGGGGGTAGTATAGGGCACTTGGTGTCCCTTTTGGCCTTAACACATAGGTTCACACACTTCCATACATGTGTCTATGAGCACATAAACATGCTGCGCACACACACACACACACACACACACACTTAGTGTGGCATGTGTGACCTCTGTCCTCTCTCTCAATTTGGATGGATTCAGACACTGTTCTGACCAATACAATTCATTGGAAGTGATGGCAAGCCCACCTGGGCATAGACCTTATGATTTTTAAGATGCTGGCAGTATCCACTCCACCTGCACATCAATGGCCATGATGGAAAGACCACAAGAAAGGTCCAGAGACTACACAGAGAAGAAAAGGGCTCAGCTGAGCTTGCCTTAAGAAAAGCTGTGCAGGTCAGAAGCAATGCCAGTTGAACGCCATCAACCAATTAAATCATAAAACAGAATTGCCTGCCTCCTGGCCCACAAGAGTCTGAGGTCCTGAGGTCTAACAGAAAGGCTCCTACATGGTGCAGATTATCTAACAGTAAGTATAGTGCTTGTGTGGAATCACTTGGGCTTCTGTGCGCCTTCCTGGGAAGTCTGTTTCTATGCACCACGAATAGAAGGTGATGGTGAACCAAAGAAATCATTCCAAGCTAGTTCAACTTAGTGGACAATAAGCTTAGTAGAATTATTTACTGGATGGTAGGTAAGAAGTTACTTCCAGGAACATGCACAACACATTTTGTATATAACATTTTATATCATAAAGCTGTGTTGAATCATATGCTATTAAATATTAGATGTTATTTCACAGTGTTTGTCAATTTAGACCCATTATAGTTACTTTTTTCTGAAAATGTATTACCAGATACTGGTGTTCAGTGTAGCCACTTTGCCTGTTCAGTCACAGAGAGTGCTGCTCAGTTTCAGAACACGTTGTATCTTTTAACTGATGTATACTTCCCATGTAACAGAAAGGGCAACAGTAAAATATCAAACCTCAAGAAAGAGTTTGGCAGGAAAAAGCATAATACATGTCGAGAATTCAGCTTCTGTGATGGCCCATAACACTCCTTCTGGAAAATAAGATAAATTTGGAGATGGGAGATGACTTGCCATTGTAAGCATGAGGACTCGAGTTTTACCCACACCAGTCTACAAACAGCTGGGCACAGCAGCACACATCTGTAAGCCAGTGTTGAAGAGATGAAAACAGGATCCTTGAAGCTCACCACCAAGCCAAAAAGCGTAAACCCTGTCCCCATAAGCAAGGTGGAAAGCTCTTGAGGAATGACAACTGATGTTGTTCCCTGGCCTCCACAGTCTTGCACACATGCACGGACTCATGTACACACACACACAAGTGCTCTTGTACACACATGCACAGACTCATGTACACCCACACACAAGTGCTCTTGTACACACATGCACAGACTCATGTAAATGCACACACAAGTGCCCCTGTACACACATGCACAGACTCACGTACATGCACACACAAGTGCCCCTGTACACACATGCACAGACTCATGTACATGCACACACAAGTGCCCCTGTACACACATGCACAGACTCACGTACATGCACACACAAGTGCTCCTGTACACACATGCACAGACTCATGTACACACACACAAGTGCCCTTGTACACACATGCACAGACTCATGTACACACACACAAGTGCCCCTGTACACACATGCACAGACTCATGTACACACACACACACAAGTGCCCCTGTGCACACATGCACAGACTTATGTACACGTGCAAGCACACCAAACAAAAGGCAGCATGGGACAGGGAGTGGGAGCTGTGAGGCCACATCCATCAGTAGAAATTTGCAGTTAACTTGCCAGACTTTCTCAGGACTGAGTTTGGGGCTTAATGAAAACAACACTAACATTCCTTTAAAAGTATGGGTGAAGGGCTGGAGACTTACTCAATGGCTAAGAACACTGGCTTTTCTTACAGAGGACCTGGGTTCAGTTCTCAGTACCTGCATGATGGCTTACCACCATCTGTAACCCCAGTTCCAGGATGCCCTGAATAGGTCCTAGGTCCCTATTCTGACCTCCAAGGTTACCAAGCATGCACATGGTACACATGCATATATGCAGGCAAAATACTCATACACACAAAATAAATAAATAGAATAAGAAGGCTCATAGGGCTGTGAAGCCAAGAATTCTTGATGCTATGACATTATTGGAATTTTTTTTTTTACAGAAAGCCACTGTTTTCCATGTTGCTATTTCCTGGAGAAATGCAAAGTTTAGCCTCTTGTAGTAGTGATATAAACCATGACTGGTGATGTGAGCAAGTAAATAAATATCCTCATGTTTAAAAACACAATGTATGTCCTGAGTGTATTCTAAGTGTGCTGAGTCCTGAGAGTACCCATGGTGCAAATGGTCCCTGAAGGAGGGTTCATCTGTATTTCTATGCTTTGATTGGTTAAATACAAAAGCTGCCTGGGCCATTTGATAGGGCAGGACTTAGATAGGCGGGGAAAAGAAAAGAGGA
>JAQHUG010000172.1:3627784-3660022 GCA_028555095.1 Dicrostonyx torquatus | reverse complement strand
GGAGGGAGGGAGGGAGGGAAAGGAAATTTCCGAGTTCTGAATTTCATTCTCCTTGATACCAAGGTACACAAAAAACTGGGGTTATTTTCCATGAAAATGGTTACCTCGCTGCTTCTTAGCAGCCTCCTGAGATTATATGAAGCTACAATCTTTACGTGTTTGTTATTTGTGAGATCACCCAGCTCTGCCTCACTTGCCTTCCTGCACAACCTAAAGAATGCAAGAAGGGAGGTAGACATCTAAACCCAGAGAGTGCCTGCCAGAGACATCAGGGGACACTCAAACATACTACCTCAGCAGGACGGGTTCCCACCCATCCGAGGCGAGAGCCATTGAGCCAGCTATTCTCGAAACCAGGTGGTCTGACATCAGTTCCCAGTTCTGCCACTTACTAGCTATGTAATTCCATACAAAGTGCCCTCTTTGCAACCAGTTTTATCATCTATAAATTGAAAATTATCAGACCCATTTTCCATCACAGGGCTATTGTGAAAACCAAATGAATAGCTCTGTAAAGTTCTCTGTGCTGATATCATGTTGATGCATCTGGATTCACAAGCATGTGGACCTTACACACATATATTTAGTGACTACATATAGGAGATATTTAATAATCCGTGTTTGTTCATAGATTTTCTGCAACCTTCTGAGCATGCCCAGTCAGTGTCAAGGGGAAGAACCGTGACACACTCGACTGAGGAAAGCATTTGCCCCTTCTGCCTCCTCCACCTGGATAAATTTTAAGGTCTTTATAAACCAGGGCTGGATGGGACTATGTGGGCCTCAAAATGAGAAATGTTGGGCTGTACATGGCAGTTGTTCCCCCATAGTCCTTCTCACGTTCTCCTTTTTCTGTGTCCAAACCACAGTGCTCACCCACACCTCACCAGAGCCAAGAACAATACTTAACAATTGGATCAACTGATAGTAACTCAAGAATGAAGGGCACTTTTAACTATATATATATATATATATATATATATTTGAGGTAGTTAAAAGTTTTATATATATATATTCTTATATGGGAGTAACCAACTGCTCTCTGGTTGGATTTAAGACCTTCCCATGAGAAGGAATTCATGCCTGGTACTATAAACCTGATCAAATCCATATCAGGGGAGATGATAGGCTCTAGGAAAGAACTGAGTTCTGCTACTTAGTTAAATTCATACAGTGTCAAGCTGCCTTCTAAATATGTATGTTTATGCTCATAGACAAAGGCTCGTCTCAGTGTTAATCTAAGGAGCCTCTTTCCAGTGAATGGTGGTCAAGGCGAATTCAGGACTGAACAAGTGATGGATGAGTGTTCATTCCTAAACAAGTATATACAGCATCCCCCCTTAGGGACTGTGAAACATCGGAGAAGGGAAGGTGGAAAGAGTGAAGAGCCAGAACACTTGGGAAGGGGCTCCGAAATGGCATCTGTGGGCAAGACACAGTTGTTACTGATAGGATTCTACAGAAACGGGACTTTGGTGGCCGGTGGGTCCCAAAACATGGTGATGAGAGCCCACAGCAGGTGAAGAACAGACAGGCCATGCAGACAGAGCTTATGTGGGGAATTTATTAAGAGAAAAGGGGGGAATGGAGGAGGGATATCAACCTCTGGGGACAGGAATGGAGGAAGAGAAGAGAGACAAAGAGAGGGGAGCAGGGACACAGACTTCCTTGCCTCTTCAGAACAGCAGGAGAGAGCTGGAATGGGCGGAGCTTGTCTCTTAAAGGGATCTTTTGCACCTGCACACAGACTATGCAGCGCAGCGACATAGCTGTCAAAGGACCCGGGGCTGTCCAGGGTGCTGCTTGAGTGCATCCTGCCAGGTGGCAGTCCTAACAGTTACCCCAGAAAGTCACAGTGCTGGGCCTGCCAAGAATGGGCCAAGCTGCCCATCAGTCAGGATCAGGGTCCCCCCACTCCTCACTGCTGAACTATTTGCTATGGAGGAATTCAGGGAGAAGGGAAGCCATTGCCTTCAATCACGTACTCTCTGGTAACCCCACCAGGCTCCGGCTACAACAGATAGTTCCAATTCAATAATCACGCAAATGGCCCTCATTAGACTAAATGGATCAAAAAACCAAAAGCCACGAGACTAAGAAAGCGACTAGGGAAGGCTGACTAATGGGAATGGGAAAGAGATAAAACAGGGTAGGGGAAAGAGAAAACCGAGACTGCTGTCAAAAAACAAAATTAATCAATAAAAATACATATATCCTAAGGAGTGAAGAGAAAAAAACCCTCGTTAACAAAGAACCAGGAAAGATAACAAAAAAAGTAAAAAGAAATCAAATCCCTATGAGTGGAAAGATTTTCTGCCCCCCAAAATCTTCTTAATTAAAAAAGAAAAAAGGAATTCATGAATGCAGGAAGAAGTTAAAACAAAGCTGCAGGCCCTCAGAAACAGCAATCAGCAGCTCCACGCATGCAGCCCATATTTGATTTTTATTTTGCATGATGTATTTTTGTATCTGCTTTGCCTAAATTTGGCCTCTTACCAAAGCCTAATGACGCTACTTTATGTTAAGCTTTTAGAAGGCTCTAAACTTAAAGCTAGAAAGAAAAAGGGAGGGGAACCTGTTAATCTATCTTGCAGGAAAAGGTGTTATAATTTGAATGAAAAGCAGCATGCAGACAGATAAAAGGAGCGGGCATGGAGCTTGGGCAATCAGAAACTTTTTTTTTTTACCTGCAGGCTGAGAAATTGTCTCCTGTGTTGTCTGATGTTATTACCAACGCCTATTTTCACATGTGCATCAGTTTCGAGCATAATTGTGTGAAGATATAAGTCCTCTCTGCAGA
This sequence comes from Dicrostonyx torquatus, assembly GCA_028555095.1. Classification (NCBI taxonomy): domain Eukaryota; kingdom Metazoa; phylum Chordata; class Mammalia; order Rodentia; family Cricetidae; genus Dicrostonyx; species Dicrostonyx torquatus. The sequence continues at coordinate 3,657,222 of JAQHUG010000172.1, read as the reverse complement.
CTGACGATTTTAATAAGCTCACCAAGCTGAAACACCATATGTGTTGATAGTGGTACTTACACTGTATTAAGCAAACAAGTCAAATCGTTTTCTTTAAAAATGCTAAGAAGCCTAATTTGACCTCTCTCCAGCCATGGTCAGGTCTGAAGTGAACTATTGAAGCACTATTTCTCTGACCTTTTCATCTCCAACTTCTCCCTCTGTAAGGCTCTCACAGACTGTGCACTTAATCACCCTTGTCCGCCCTTGCTCTACTCAGGTCCTGGGCAGCATGGGGGCAGCTATGAGCTCTGTCTATGAGTATTCATTTACAGTCACCAAAGCTAGGTTCAGGCACCAAAAAGGAGATCTAGTTCCTAATCTGAGTTTGAATTAATCTGAACTAAATAGATTGCAGCTGGATTGAGACAGGCATTGAGCTCAGGAGGCTAAGCAGGAGGATAACAAATCGGAAGCAATCGCCGGCTGCAGTGTGAGAACCTGACTGACCAAAGCAAAACTAGATACTGAGCGCTTACTTGCCCAAGCAAGAGGGAGCACAAGTGATGTAGGTAAGTCCAGATTGACAGTGAGTTCAACATGGAAACAGAAAGAGCAGTGGTTCCCTTCATTTCCTCCATTTATTCTACAAAAATAATACTGTTTTTAAAAATATGGGTTCCGCTGTAGAGAAAAAAATGGAAAACACACACACACAAAATAAAGCAAATTATAGTCCTGATTCTCAGAAGTAACCTTTGTTCTTGACTTTAGCATTTGTCCTAGACTTTCATCTATGAATATTTTAATAGTTCAATATGGCACATGCGCATTTTTAATTTTTTTTTTTACTTAATGCCTTCTTAACCTAATCTTCCTGTGTCATCAAATATTCTTCAACTTCAGTAGGTCTTGAGAAGCTGTGTTGTAGTCCACGAGAGACATGGTGCCGACAACTAGACACATAGGTGCCGCCACGACTCAGCTAAGTTGGCGATGAGCTTAAGTGGCAATAAATTATTTCTTAATGCCAAAGCCTGGCTGTGCTGGTTCATTTTCACTGCCTGCCTAATTGATTATGAAAACACTGAGGCTACGTGCCCCCAGGTGTGATTTAACAGAATTCCCAGAGTACCCTCACTGAAGAAAGAAGATCTACCCTAAACATGGGGGTCCTGGACTAAATTTTTAAAAGGAGAAAGCAAGCTAAGCAGCCACATTCCCTCCCCCCAACCCCCACTGATTGCTGATGCAATGTAACCAGCCCATCACAGGTCACACTTCTGCTGCCACCGTGCCTCCTGCCATGATGAGCCACGCCCCTTCTTAAGCTTGTCAGCAAATATAAGTCTTTCTTCTCTTAACTTGCTTCTGCGATGTATTTTGTCACAACGAAGAGAAAAACAACGGACCCAGCCCACACTCCTGAGCAGACATTGGAAGATCGCTTCAAGTCTCTGGAACTTGCACATCTCCTAACACTCACTTAACCATCTGGTGCCACTTAACTTTAAGGGCACAGTACACGCACAGAGGAACACATATGCTTTGCCTTTAATAAAGTCCACAGAAATAATACCCTCTACATCAATTAACACGGTTTTTTCATAATTCCCTATGAGCATTACACATATTTGTGGCTGTAGTGTCATAAATGCGATATGAAATAATATACACACTTAAGGAGCATTGCGGTTATATTGACCTAACATAAAGTAAATCTCGTTGATTGATTGAGTCATTCAACAAATAGTTCTGGAGCAGCTCTTGCATTCCTTACCAACTGGTTGATTAATAATAAGGAATTCCAATGAATCCACCCTGACAGAGGTAATTGTACTAGACTGAGCAAAATGTATAGGGATTTGTGCAGTTCTGTTCTGTGGTCCTTAGATATCAGTTATGCAAGTGTTTCACATTGATAAGTGAGATTAAAAGTTACATTCATAGTGTGTAAGGGTCCTATCATGTCCATCGTGACGATTCAGGACAGACCTACCAGAATGCACCAATGTGTCCTCTATGCATCCGCATACTTTATTTTCTTTATTTTATATGTATCCTCAGCCTTCATTTTCTTCCCCAAGCTTTCACTTCACAGTGTGCCTCAGGTCTTCACTGGTTCAGTTCTAAACCCCAGACTCCACACCTCCACCCCCTGAGCTTCAAACACTCTCTCCTTGACTCCCATCAGACTAAGCCATGGCCCTGTGCTTGGCACTTCAAAGAACACTCAAAACGGCCTCAGAATCTCCCCGGACTGGTTGGAAGGCAAAGCCGCTTTTCAAAGCGCCCGTCTCTGCAACATGTCATTCCCCCACGGAAAGTGGATTTGGATATAGATAGTGTTGTTACATATGTATGAGAATATGTTTCACTTATTCACCTGCCTTTTTCCAGCCTGATTGTGAGCCCCTAAAGACTGAGAACATGTTTTCTCTCTGCTCTGTAATGATCCCACCCCCACAGCATCCTACTGCTAAATGTTGGTAGCTCCTTTCTTAAGGCAGCTATGGCTAATTACAGTGAAAGAAGCTGGGCCTGAGAATCCAAGTTTTAAAGGTTGGGAGGTGACAGTAGAGGTGACCTAGTCTACCGCTCTCTATGACACTCGCGTTTGTTCTTTACTGAGTGCCACCAGGCTAAGTTCTTTACACGAAATGTGTGAAATTCACCAAAACATACAGGCAACTGTGTGTGCCTCAAAGTTCTTCTCGTGAAAATGTGCATAAGGGAGAATAACTCAACCAGGGTCAGGACTAGAGGAAGACAAGCCTGCCTGGGGTGAAACTTAAGGAGGCACTCAGTGTCAGGATTGTGCAGCTACGTTCTTAAATGTTCCTTCCTTGGTGTCTCTCTGTGCTCATTGTGGTTCTGTCCCTACCCTGGTTCTCACTGGCACTGATAGGGCTGTAAAAAAAATCTACATATCTTGTATTTTCACAATCCCATGAGGTAGATGGGAAGTGGAGATTGAGCAATGCACCCAAATTCTCAGCATTAGTGAGTGATAGGGATGGATTTATATCCAGCCATCTTGGCAAGAACTAAAAAATAGCTGTATTAATAAAACACTGGTCCCCAAATTCTATTCTACTGGTCCTTGATACAATAGAGTAGCCCCAATGCTATGATTATAAAAATTTTGGGTGAAAATAATGCTGATTAGGCCCCAGTTATAAAAATAATAATTTTTAAGTATTTGAATTAGACATATGTAGAATGCACCTTTCTGTAATTACTAACTTTAGTAGATGGTGTTTTTATAAGTTACTGTCTATGCATGGTACATGGAGCGCAAGAAGATTAGAGAGGTGGTTTCCAAACGACGAGAGGGAAACTATATTGATGGATCCTAAATCACAGCTGGCTAAAAATAAGCTGCAGTGTGGTTTAGCACAGTAGAGTGACCATAAATAACAGTTGTTATATACCATATTACTCATACAAGTGAAAAAAAAAGGATCTCAAGTACTTCCTCCTGGCAGAAATAGTAACTAAGTTTGAGGAGACTGAATTAACCTGATTTAAGGTGCACACATTGGGAGCCCATTGATAGGTACTCTGTCAATGTTTCAATATGTCAGTAAAAAAATGAATGAATGAAATGGATATTGATATGCATGAGCCAAAGTCAAATTTTCAAACCATCAAGAAAGAATGAAAGGCACCAACCACAGATACAGTTGTGTTTTCAGATGGTTCACTTTCTATCATAATCACAAATCCGAGCATCCGCTTGGCTCCATTGCAGCTGACTTTGTAGGAGATTTTTCTAATTTTAGCAGATCCTACCTCTTACACATAAAGATAACTGTCTTCCTGTGGTATCTACCGGTTCACGGGATGCTAGGCTGCTGCTGCTGTATCCATAGGACAGCCTTGTTTTGTGCCAAAGCATTGTCTCTCAGCGGGAGCATCCCGGCTCCCTGGTAATTTAGTGTGTTGGATCGTCTTCACCGTAGACTTGACTTGACTGGATTTAGGATTACAGTGAGAGAACACTACTGTGTGGATGTTTGCAGGAAGATCCAATCAATAAATGAAAACCCATCAGAGTGTAGATGGCCCCATCCCACGGGCTGGGGTAGCAGATTGAATTAAAAAGAGAATGTGAGTTGAGTAACAGCGCTTATATATCCTCCCTCTGCTTCCTGACTATGGACACAATATGATCAGCCGCCTCCGATTCCTGCCACCATGCCTTCCTCATCATGATCAGCTATATCCCTTCTTCAACTGTAAACCAGAAAAATACTTCCTTCTTCTCCAATTTTTTTTGTCACAGCAAGGAGAAGCGTAACTAATAAACTTATTCCCTGATATTGTAGCAAGTTGGTAATATTTGCTTCTCAAAACTTCAAAGATTCAGCTTAATTACACTTCCTTTGTTACCGTAGGTACATTCTGGCATTTAAACTTCCTAGCCTTTGACTCTTAGAAATGAATATGGTTGATCCAGATCATCTTTTCCAGCCAGGTCAAGGTCCAAGGGGACCCACCATCTGTCAATGGCCAATCGCAATGAAGGCTCCAGCACCAACAGGAAGTTCAGGGCAGGGTCATTAAATCTCATGCTTGGAAGAGTCAAATGCATAAAACCGAGGGTTGAACATGATGGCACATGCCTATAATCGCAGTGCTCTGGAGAGCAGCCAGTCTGACTACACAGCATGACCTTATCTAGATGGAGGCGGAACCATGGGATGAGGAATTTCTTCACACTGGAATAAATTATCTCAGCATCAGTTTGGGGATAGGGAACTCTTTGTAAAGGAGGAGTTAGCAACAAATTAATTTTTTAAAAAACTCCACATGGATTATTTTCTTGTTTAAGTCAATCAACAACCCAAACTACCCGGGACAGTGGGGAAAGGTGAAGAGTTCCGAAGATATCTCCAACAGGAACGTGCCCAAGAAGGCTTCAGTAGAAGCAACTGCCTTGAAGCTGTTCCCCTGACGTGAACTAGTAAAACTGATAAATCACACATCAGCATCCAGGTGTAGGTCTGATGGACACTTTGAAACCCAGTGACACCTAGCCGTTTTTTGAAGATTTATTTCATGTTTTTATATGTATGAGTGTTTTGACTGTATATTTGTATGTGTACCACATTCATGCCTGGTAGCCCATGGAGAACAGAAGAGAGCATTGGATCCCCCAAAACTAGAGTAACAAGACAGTGTGGATGCTGGGAAGCGAACCCATGTACTCTGGAAGAGCGGGAAGGGTTCTTAACTGCTGATCGGTCTCTCCAGCCTGCGGTAGTCATCTTTGGCCGACTCTGATTTCCCCTGTCTCTACATGGATTTGCAAGGCATCCAGCCCGCTATTTCTCATTTTGCTAATTCAAAACCAGCACACCGCAGCTGCTGACCACGTCAGAACTTAACAGTCGACAGTCACATAAGTTGCCCTGTATGTGTCTTCTTTGCTCCACGGTACCTGAAAGAGAGCCTAATGAATTAAACCCGAGGACATGCTCAGTTGTCGTCAGTCTCTCCTACCAGCAGGGGGAGCTCTCTGCCACCTCGGGACTGCCCACTAATCTGTCACTTCCCCTAACCTGGGAGTCACAGGTTTTGTCTGCTCATGTGTTTTAGTTTCTCACCCACATGATATCATGTAACTGAAGCATCCCAACTTGATGGTCAGCACCACCCTCATCCCTACCCCTCCCATACACACATGCGCTGTTCAAGGTTTGGCTAGAATACCATTTTCAGGTGACTTTAAGGCTAAATCAGAAAAAACAAAAATGTGGAGGTTTGAATAGCAAGGCTCCAATAAGCTTAGATATATATTTGAATACTTGGTCATCAGGGCATTGCTTGACAGGGATTAGGAGGTGTGGCCTTGTTGGAGGAAGTGTGTTCCTGGGGGTGGGCTTTGGGATTTCACATGCTCAAGCCAGGCCCAGGGGTGTTATCTCTTCCTGCTGCCTGCACACCCAGATGTAGAATCCTCAGCTCCTTCTGCAGCACCATGTTTGCCTGCTTGTTGCCATGCGTCCTGCCATGCTGATAATGTACTAAACCTCAGAGGCTGTAAGCAAGTTCCAATTAAATGCTCTCCTTATTAAAAGTTGCCATGGTCATGGTGTCTCTTCACAGTAACAGAGCAGTGACTAAGACAAGCCATAACAATAGAAATCACAACAGACCTCAATCTTAAAACTGTGTCAAGAAATTCACAGACACACCTGACAAGCCTTCCCAGTTAGACCGATCGTTTGCAACATCTGCCTAAGACTATATCGGAATACATTTACATATGATTCATGCCTTCTCAGAATAACCATTTCCGAAGACTTGAATTTTGACTATTTAATTGCGATCATCTCCATGCAGCAGCTAATTCCACATACTCATCAGGCAATAAGTGAACAGAACACTATAAACTGTTGAGGAATATCAAAATCTTGTAATATTTACCCTTTTATTTGTTTGCTTTTAACCCATTTTTCTCTCCTGCAGAACAGATATGAGCGAGAGTAGTGATGACAGATGGGAACAGGGCCCACAGGACTTCTTGGGGCAGTGCTTTCTTCTGTGTAGACTTGGGGATTACTCGCCTGCTTTAGCCTGAATAGGTGCACCTTGTATATTTTCAAAAGAGTTACCCACAAAGCGTGTAAAGAATGGGCAACAGAAGCACTCATCAAGTACTCAACGTATCATATTACAAATACTTTTAGAAACATAAAACCTTGGTGGGGAAACTGAAAAATTACTATAGAACACACAAACTTACTGTAAGATGTGAACCACCTAGGCAAACTAAATTCCCAAGAGTAGACTAAATTACAGTAAAATAACTAAACTCAAATTTTAGTTGTTTGGTCAGTGTGGGTGTGGTTCTCCTTCACTGCACCGGTGGGTCTGAAACCAGCTAGCTGTGTGCAGCTCCCATATCTCCTGGGTTGAGTTGATAGATGCAGTCTCTTCTGCTAACTGCTCTCTGCAACACGCAGAGCCTTTGGCCAAGTAAAACCGAGCTGAGAGTTTCCCATTGGTAACTACACCAATGGTAAGTACAATATGGGAAGTGACATAGCCACTTCCACTCGTACCAACTACAAAAGCTCACGAACGTTGTCCCTTCTAACTGAAAGTGGATGAGCAATTCAATGGCCCACGTGCCTAGAAGGAAAGGAGAGTCAGGTGTGGTGGCAGGAGCCTACCACAGCACACTTGTGTTCCTCTCGAGGGCTACTGGGAAGTCTTTTCAATTCCACAAAGAGCCAAAGAGCTCCTTCCCAAAACTGATTTATATATATTATAATTGTTGAAGAAGCAACTATAGCTCAGGGTTTTTCTCTTTAAGTAATGCATTTAATCTTCTGTTTCTTCTACTTCTTCATATAGGCTGGTCTGGTCAGTATGAACCTAGAGGAAAGTGTGACAGAGAATCGTGGCTACGGTTGCCTTGAGTATGCCAAAATAAAACAAGCTGTCAGCCAAAAGGAACTTCGCACAATAAAGTGTTAAATGAAATAGTACCAGGCAAAATAAGGTAATGCTCTTTTGCTGTCTAGCACCACATAAGATGCTAACTGAAAGAGTAAATAAAAACACTCAACGTGCATTTAGCTCTCATAATTTACCTTCTGCAAGGTTGATTTAGAGTATGCAGAATATGCCACACTATTGAGGCTGTAAGAAGGAGTTGCTTTCCACTACCTGCCACGTACAATTATAATAATCTGTCAGACAAATATAATTACGGAGTGTGATGTCTGTTTGAGTGTGAAGGCTTTGATTGTGTGCTATTGTCTGCTTTACACTGCGGCGCAGCATAAACAATTGTGCTCAGTGGTAACTCTCAGCTAGGACTAGCGCTGGGAGTCAGGAACGCCCCATCAAATAGCACAGATGGTTGCGGCTGGGTTTGAGGTGGTTGGCTTTGTTTGTTTCCCCTCCCCCTCCCAGCCAAGGCATTTTCAGGCACAGACTTGACCACAATGAGCATCCTGCAGCCCAACGTGGGAGGTCTCTAAGATATTGTTAATAAACGCCAGATGTGAATGAGAACCAGAGCAGGATATGGTCAATTAACAAGTACCAACCATTTCAATGGTGAAAAGAAAGGGGTTGAGAAAAGAATGCATGGATCGCTTTAATGATTAAAAATAATTAGATGACACTCCATGGGCTTAGAAGATAAAGTTGTTATTTTGTACACCAAGTTGTGATTGTAATTTGCTATTAGACTCTCACACCAGCTGACAAAATAGAAAAAGTAACTACAGCTAAAACCTTTCATTTAGTACAAGACATTGGAGCTCTGTTTGATTCTGAACTGAGTCCAGGACCTCCTTGCCGATCCATCCATACTAACTTGGATCAGGCTCTTTACCATTTATCGTTCTCATCACTATGAGCTTCTGTACCTGGCCCATTATTTGATGGGACTCTTCCACAATGTCCTTTGGAACATGAGCCTTGCTTGGATGGCATTCCAGTGGTATCCATGCTTCAGATTCAACCTTTGTAACTTACATGGTGGAGAAACTTGGTGTTTCGATGCAAAGTGCTACACCTAAATTTAGAGTCAGCTCGGTGGAACACTCCGGAGCCAGCATCTTGTTTTCTTTGGAGTTACTCATCCATAACGTTCTGGTGGTAGATAAACCAACTTAGAAAAACCAAATAACTTTGTATTAGCATAAAAGGTTCCTTCCCCCCCCCAAAAGACAGGAGAAAAGTTTCTCAGAGATTAGTTCCTACACTGCTGATACCTTTATTTGAGAGATGTGGAGCTAAAAAATGTCCCTGGTGAGTCCGCCATTGAGAGAGGATATTATTTTCACAATGTTTGAGTCTTCCAGTATAGATCCCTATCAAAATAACCAGAAAATTTTGGAAATAAAATTTTTGCTGGCTGTACTGGTGTATCCCTTTAAGCTCAACCCTTGGAAGATGGAGGCAGGCAGATAACTGTGAATTCGAGGCCAGCCTGGTCTTCACAAGGAGTTTCAGGACAGCCAGGGCTGTCAATATCCCAGATTCAACTTAAAGATCCTCTAGCTCCTAGGGAGCTCTTATCTCCACCTTCAGGACCAAAATAGGCAATGTAGGTTCAACTGATCACCATGCTCCATCTAACGAGCAGTTGGGTCTCCATCAACCACACCACTGAAGCAAAGCTTTTTATCCAGATGAGTCTCAGTATTGTTTCAGAGAAGGAAAAGACAAAGATGCTTCTTTGATGCTGACTGAAAATATGGAAACATGGAGTCCTGGAAACTAGTGGCAATTCTCAGGGCTGTGAGACCAGGTAATCTGAAGATGGAGCCAATATAAAGATAGGCCTGGCACAGGGGAAAACCGTGTGCTTCATTTGAACCCAATCTTATCTTTTCGATTACAAATAAGAAACAAAAGAAGACAAAGAAGAGAAAAAAAATTTGTTTATTGTCAGCTTGGGTCATATTTTCTGTTCCTTGCCAAGCAATGTATCCTGAACTACTGTGTCATCATTGAACAGACATGGTTTGAACAAACACAACATATTTGTTTTTAAAAACCAGTTTTTGAACAAATGTTTGATTCCAGGTATAACATAAGAAAGAAACACATAGAGCAAGGAGTGTATAATTGTGCCAAATGGCAGAAGGGTCTCAAAAACTACTGTGTCAAAAAAGTTAAGAGAAACCAAAACTCTGACAGTAGTCAAAGACAGTACAACATGAGAACTAAAAAAATAATTTCCCTGGGTTAAAAGTAATCAAATACAAAAACCCACCCACAAATAATAGTACCAAAGAAAACAGAGCTCCCTGACGTTGAAGGATTACAACATCTGCAGAGTTGCCTTTCTTGTATGAACTGTGCCGCAGGTACCATTATACTTGCCATGAAGAGGTTTCTCTCCACGGACACATCCAACAAAGAAAAGGGAAATTCCATGTTATGAATCACTGAGATTGCAGACCCAGACCATACTATGCTAACATCCCCAAGGAGATACCAGAGATTATTGATGTAAAAACATTCTATTGTCCCAGCACTCGGGAGGCAGAGGCAGGCGGATCTTTGTGAGTTCAAGACCAGCCTGGGCTACAAGAGCTAGTTCCAGCTCAGGCTCCAACTCTCACAGAGAAACCCTGTCTCAAAAAACCGAAAGAAAAAAAAAAACATTCTATTGCCTATGAAGTGTTTCTGAAACTTTGTTATAAAAACTTACAAACAAAAACCACACACTGAAATTAACCAATCCTAAAGACTCTAGCCCTCCATGAACTATCACGCATCGGAGTAGCCACTGGGGAGAGGAGTCTTATGTGCTCACTGTCTAACTTATCTGTACATATTTGCCTGTTAGCAAAAAAACAAAAAATCAGCGACGGTTAGGACTAAACAAAAATCAGCTTCACATTCTTTTTCAAAACTCACACCCATTGTTTGCCATCAGTCCTTCCTCACACCCTAATACTTAGCCTTTCTTGTTCTTTCCTTCATATTATACCTACATTCACATATTCACTTGTGTACACACATACACCTATCATTAGCTAGATTCTACATGTAAGGGACAACATGTGTTTTTTTTCTGTCTAAGACTGCGTGATCTCACTTAATGGTATACATTCTAACACCATCCATTTTCCGGCAAATTTTGTGATTTCATTTTTATTAGGGCTGAATAGTATTAGGTATGTATACATGTATGTGGTATATATGGTGTATATAAGTATATAGGATGTGTATATAGGATGTGTATCCATTCATCTGTTGATGGACAACAAGGTTTTCTCCAATTCTTTGCTATAGTGAATGAAGCAACAGTAAGCATGCACTTACCAGGTAAAAAACGTAAATCAGATCAAGCTTTGAAACCCACTTGCTCATTTGAAGCTTTTTCAACAGGGTGTAACCACCAAATGCAAAACATAGGCATCACTGTGAAGGAAATAACTGAACTTTGTCAATAAAATAATGTAGGAGGGTCCATCTTTATTTCTGTGCTTTGATTGGTTAAATAAAGAAGCTGCCTGGGCCATTTGATAGGGCAGGACTTAGATAGGCGGGGAAAAGAGAAGAGGACGCTGGGAAGAAGACTGGGACAGGGACAGCCACCATGAGGCTCCCGTCATGGATGGATGCAGGTTAGACCTTTATGGTAAGTCACCCACCTCGTGGTGACATACAGACTTTTATAATGGGTTAGTTTAGATGTGAGAGCTAGCCAAGAAAAGGCTGGAGATAATGGGCCAGGCAGAGTTTAAATGAATATAATTGTCATGTGGTTATTTCGGGCATAAGCAAGCAACCAGCGGCTGAGCGGGCCGGGGGCTGGGAGCCAGGCGCTGGGAACATAACCCACACCGATCCCCCTTATTTACAACAAAATAATTCACAAAAAAATGACACAGGGAGATGTGAAGATTAAATTATTCTTAAGAGTCTATAAAACCATACATAATCTGAAGGCCCTGTCAACGTTCTGATTTGAACCAAGCAACTGTTAAAAATAAGACAATCATGGAAACTGGGATGTTAACTGGATACTTGCTGATATTGGGAGAGTATTATTTGTTAAGTTTGGTTTTGGGATGATGGTTAAGACTTTTTAAGTTATCTCTTATGAACATATGCAGGAGCAGTTATGAATGCAAAGATGTGGCATGTGGTGTAAGAGAGCAGTGTGGAGGACCAGGCCTGACTCTGATACTGTGAACTCAATGGAAAGAATATGACAATAGTTATGATCTGGTACATTCCATTTTGTATCGTGTGTCATTCTAGTGCTGCTGAAATCATGAGCACACACCAGCTTCCCTGCCTTCACATGGGAGGGCTGGCATGCTTCAGTAGTCTCCTGATGTCTGGGTGTCCTAATTCACCTGCCTAGCCCCCATCACTGCTGCCTACCTGTCTGCTCCCAAGACAATAAGCATCGCACTAACATGCACACTTGTCCCTACAGGGGTCATCGTAGGATATCTGTCAACCTCCCCACTCACACACAGTGGTTTCATCTTCATTGTTAACATACGGTTGTCTTCCAATCACTGTTCAATCCCTCTGATCTACCGTCATAGCCCAGCTCAGAACAAGCCTCACCTCCTCTTCAAAGCAGACCATGTTCCCTCCCACAAGCACAGAGACGTACAGCCAGGGCTACGTTGAAGAGTCTCCTTTTGGACAAGTCTCTCTATATAATCTGGCTCAAGCTAAACCTCTTAAGTGAAATGCTGCCCTGGAAATAAAACCTGCTTTCTATGTTCTATTTTATTTCAAACTCAACACAAAGCAGTGGTCCCCAGAGAAAAGTTATACTGGAGTTAGGTTCACACAATTTCCCTGAAATGTAACATGAGAGTTAAATACAGATGATGTGACTGGTTAATAAATGTCACCATTGAGCGGCTTTGTTCTTCTAATAATATCATTCAGATCATTATAAACAAAGTGAAAGGGTTCTTATGCGAAACAAACGCAGCAGGACTTATTCCTGCGTAACACAAGCCAGAGGCAGGGCAGCCAATCCTAACGGCCTGAGAGAAGGGGCAAGGCCGGCATGCAGCTTTGTGGTATCCCGGGAGGATTTTATTTCCAAATATAAAATTCATGCCATGCTCACAGGCAGAACCTTAGAATACTCATAATGATCTAATGACAGCATTACCATTGAAGGCTGCTACTAATACCTTGAACTACCACCGTTCTGTATAGAGATGCAGGGATATGATTTCAAAGCTCATGTGGAATGAAGACTGCCCGAGCTGAAAGCAATACACCCAAGGAAAAAGAAGAAGCGAGAAAAGAAAAGGGAAGAGTGCAACTGAAGCCCATGGTCTGGGATATCCAGGACGGGGAGGTCGAACTTGGTGCTTTAATTGTGGCATTTCTTTTATGATTGTTGAAGTTTGGGGAAGGAGTGGTATTTTATGGCAAAGAGAGAGAAAATGTCTCTAAACTAGAAAGCACTGCCTGCCCCTGGCTTTCTAAATCACTCCTAGCTTAAAGATTATGCCGTGTTTATCTTTCTCCTCTGAGAAGAGAGGGCATAGCAATTACCTTCATGGACCCCCAGCTCTCCTCCCTCTGCTGTCAAGGGTTCAAGGAGCTCACAGCTCTGTTGTGATCAGTCTTACTTCAACACTGACACAGCCAAGGGGAAAGAAAAGAAATAGCCTATTAAATGCAAAAGAGTTAGAAACCCCTATAAGTCCAACCAAATAAATAAACACCCAACGCCTATTGAGCCTATCCTTTAATGGCTAGATTGAAATGTTTGTTGTGTTTCTATAAAGGAAGGTTGCATTTTACAGGCCAGACAAGTGCCTGAACTTATAGATAACTTTTTTTTTTCAAAGACAAACCCTTAAAACTTACCTACAATTGCTTCTGAAGAGGTTCTGATAGGGCCAACAGGCTTTGGGGGGGGGAATGCATGTGTGCACGCACACACATTAGTACATACATGTAATTTCTAAATGATGGTAAATGTTCTTTTATTCTTCTGGTAATTTGCAGTTGTAATTTTACCAGTATTTCTCATATATAATGCCAAGTGTGGTAACACCTATTTAAAGAACATTATAACATATGTTTAAACTACAGTGAGCTCCTTGGAGGAAAGGTTCTATAGAAATCTAATAAATAATAAGTAAATGATTGACAAAAGATAATATTAGAAGCTCAGTTTTGAACCTTTACAGAAAATCACGTACTGGGGTTTATTCTCAGCTAGACAATCTCATTGGCAGGTAATACGCAGGAGGACCATGTGTCCCAGATTGTACGGTTCTGTCATGTGGGAGAGGAAGAAGGTCATGGCCTACAAAAGCTTCTTCTGATGTGAGAATAGTCTCAACAAGAACGTAAGTAGGAATCCCAATTTTGGCTTTAAAAATGCATTCACTGATGCTATTTGGAATGTGAAAAAACTTGAAATATATAGAAAGTAGAGTTATAAAGGGCAGCTGGATTCAACCACATGGCCAAATTTGAATCAGCAAACTGACATTCTCTGAGCTAACACACATTATGTCCTTTAAAAACTAAAAAGAAAAACAGGAGCCAAGTAGCATTGCTCATCCGTTATTTTGTGAGTTGGTTCAACTCGAGAATGCATAATTTTCTGCTTAGAATGCAAACTAAGGAAGGATGGGAGCCAGATATAAACAGTTTCCTCCTTCTGGAGTAAAACCTATAGCTATCCAGGGATTCAATACGGCTAAAAGAGGAGACCAGATGCCTTGAATTTTGGCTGTTACGGGACCTGGCTTGGCAGTCGGGGTGTATCACCAAAGAAGTAAAGCTGAGTCTAGGAGAGCTACTTAAATGATGGAAATACAGTGCTTTGTAGGTAAGCAGAAAGAGGAGAAGCCATCACACACACACACACACACACACACACACACACACACACAGAGGAAGCTGGGGAGGTATGGGAATGCTCTCACTAGATCCTCCTGTGCGAAACGTGGCATTTGCCTCTTCTCACAGGAATATTTGGCCTCGGTTTTATTTTTGACAAGTTTGGTTTTCCTTTCTTTTTTAGTGTGTGTCAGGGAGGGGTATGTGGTGAATTTGCTAATATACAACATCTAGAGCCACTGATGAATACACATATATTTTATAGCCTCTGTGTGTGTCAATTAGTACACAACTTAAATTGACAAATAGTGGGTACATTATGCAAATACCAGATTGTAGTGAAGTTGCCCTAATCATTTAATTTCCTGTTGCCGAGGGTGGAAATACACTATTGACTACCATGACCATGTCACCAGCAACTGATATGAAAAATATTTCTCTTTCTAATAATAGAATGGGGGCAGCCATTTTTGGACCATGAGGAAACAGGTTTGATGACTAAAGCTGCTTACTAAGGATGAGGCAATAGAAAGAGTGAGCCAGGGTCATCATTGAAGTTGCTATGCTATAAGCCAAATGCAAACATTAGGGAACCTAAACCTCTCTTCATATAAGGTCATTGAGAATTTTTTTATTATTGCTGAAGCTATTCTTTTGTTAAAATTTTCTCTCTTTCAGTGGAAATCGTCAGAACTGACACCTTAGGATTGGAGGTTTTTAACATTCTAATGCCTTAACGACTCAAAGCATAAAGTTTATGCTAGCCAAGTTGGAAGCCAATGTGATGTAAAATGATTCTTTGAGGCAGAAAAAGAGTAAGAAAGCCAAGATTCTAAAATTTCCTGAGCACCCCTGTCTCTGTGAAGTCCCTAGCATAGTCCCAGGTAGGGAGAGAACAAAAGAAATCCATGCCATATGTGCCCAGCAAGAAGACAGAGACAGTTTGGAAAAGCTGTGGTCTGGATAAAGAGGGACAGCCAGGCTGACAGGGACAACTCAAGACCACAAGTCTCTCATGCTCCGCCCTCGTCAACGTCAGCACTTTATCATCTGTCTCCAGATGTGAGGAGGTAGAAAGAGTGGTGTAGGCAGCCTAAACTGTTTGCTTCAGTTCATTCCTGACATCATAAAATCTGAAAATAAAAAAGTTAGAAAAAGCAAAATAAAAAAACAAAAAAAGAGTCAAGACTCTGGTTTTTTTCTTTGTCATTTGCCTTTCCTAGTTAACTGAGCTCTGATAATGAAGACAAAATGCTCATGTTTTGATGTAGGAGTTCCTTCTGTATGCTGTGATTACCATTAATGAATAAAGAAACTGTTTCTATAGCAGAGCAGAATGTAGCTAGGTGGGGAAAACTAAACTGAATGCTGGGAAAAAGAAGGGCAGAGTTTAGGAGAAGCCATGTAGCCCCGCTGGAGAAAGATGCCAAAACTTTACCTGATAAGCCACAGTCATGTGGCAATATACAGATTAATAGAGATGAGTTAAATTAAGATGTAAGAGTTAGTCAATAAGAAGCTAGAGCTAATGGGCCAAGCAGTGATTTAAATAATACAGTCTCTGTGTGATATTTTGGGGCTGAGAAGCCAGGAACCAAGCAAGCAGCCTCCTTCAACAGTGTTTTTAGCACCCAGGAAACTCACAGGTTAATGAAGAAGAATGGCAAAAAAAAAAAAAAAATGTAACTATAACATGTGAAGCAATTAATGGATGAACAAGCAAGATAGAATAGGACCGCACAGTGTGGATGAGAAATGCAACCTAAAATACATAGTTAGCCGTAAGTGGTCCAGGAAACAGGAATTCTGTGTGGTCCTTGTTGCATCGGGGGAAAAAACCATTTTGGGATATGTCTGTGTATTAAGGGAAGTAAGGTAGTCGAGAACAAAGAAAGTGGCTATAAATTATGGCCCAAGAGCCCTAAAGAGGCCTTGAATACAAAAGCAGATCTTGGCTCAGAGGCTGGCCACACACAGAGTTAGGAAAGTTGAGATAGGAGGAAGAATGGGGACGGTGCAAACACAGATGCACACAGTGGCAGCTGACAGGACGCTGCAGGAGCTCATGTTTGGTGGCCTTTGCATAACCAATGGAACACCACAGGCTTTACAAAAGGAACTAGTGGGCTTATACTTTAAAGCACTCTCAAACAGGGATCCAAGGGATATGTTGACAAAAGAAGCTGAGAAAATACTAGAAGCTACAATATCCATCCAAAGATAGCCAGAGTCATTCAGGAAAAGAAAATAAAGAATACTTAAATTAAGCTGGGCGGTGGTGACACACGCCTTTAATCCCAGCACTCAGGAGGCAGAGGCAGGCGGATGTTTGTGAGTTCGAGACCAGCCTGGTCTACAAGAGCTAGTTCCAGTGCAGGCTCCAAAGCCACAGAGAAACCCTGTCTCGAAAAACCAAAAAACAAAAAAAAAAAACTTAAATTAATACAGTGACCATTCCAGAAGAAGTTTATAAGACAAACTCATTCAGTGAGTGCTATTTAGATATCAGTAGGGACAGACAGGAAAAACTGATGAAGGTACCTGGACTGACCATTCGAATTATTGATAAGGTCATCAGGGAGAAGTGTGAGTAGCTTGACTTTGAATATGATGAGATATAGAGATTTTGATATGGTTATAGACTGAGAGAGAATTTGATGTAAATATAGAAGCCAGTTTGATTTAGATACCCAGAATTCAAGAGAAGATTGGACCTGCAAGATGGCTCAGCTGGAAAAGATGGGTGCTTCCAAACCTGATTGCCTGACCTTGATCCCAGGAACCAGATAGTAACAGGAAAGAACTGACTCTGTTGTGCAGCATCTACCAGAGAATACAACTGGAATTAAATCAATAGAAAGCCTTCGTTAGCCAGTCAGTGACTCTACTGGGTGTTTGGGATCCCACTGTAGCCCTGAGCCTTTCTCAGGGTGAGGTTTTGAGCACAAAAACCATATCTCATGTTGACATACTTCAGTCAACAGGAGCAGTCAGCCAGAAGTAGAACTACAGAAGTCAGGAAACAAGGTTAATACATTTATAGACTTTTCCAGAACTATGGACTTTGATGGTCTATGTCTTTGTTTTCGTTTTGGCAGATGGTACTGTCAATGTGCTAAGGTTTATGGCCTGAATGGTACTTCCATCATGGTGTCGGTTGTTCTAAAGTTTGAGGACCTGCTACAAGTCCAGGAAGTTGTCCTCTGACAGCCACATGTGTGCTGTGGCATACTCAGGCCGCATCTACAAATCCATAAATAAACATAATAAAATTTTAAAGTTAAAAAAAAAAAGAAAGAAGGTTTGGTCTGAACAGCGTATCAGAGAAAGTCTGTTCCTCAAGACCAGTGGTTGAATCAAAGGGGTGTGGATTATCTCAGCTTGTAGGAGCCTGTATGGAGGGGACTGAATAGCCTGTTTCCACCACTCTTTCAACCTTTCAACATTCCTTGCTATCCTATATTGGCCTTCTTCTTGTTTGAAGTTCTGTTGCCAAGGGAAGCGTCTGAGAACCCACACAGGCTACAGAAGCTAGGATCCACCATACAAAAGCCCGGTCATCGTCAACTTATTTGTTAGGGTTGCACACTGAAGTCTTTAAAACAAGCAAATTCATGACCCCTTGGCAGCATTCAGCACACTGAGCCAAGCATAGGATTTATCTTCTGTCAACTCTGACAACAATTTTGGTATGTTACCAAAATTGTTTATTGTTACCAAGATTGAATCTTTTCTCATGATCACAAAACAATGCTTCACTTTGCTCTTCACGTCATTTTATATAGACACATGCATGCATCAAGTCACCAAAGGTGTATTTAATCCATTGGAATGCAAATATTCTAATTCATTAAATATATATGTCCATCTACCCCTGCACACCTAGTCAAACCATCTATTTTTCTCATAGTAGCTCATAAATGACCTTGGTGCTGACCCAAATATAACCTGCTAATTAGCCTCTGTGTACATTCCATACCCTGATTAACCGTCCTTAGCATTTGTGTAAGACTGTGATTCTGTTCTGGAAACCTTCCGTATAGCTTGTAATTCCCGGTGGAAAAAAAAATTGCTGTGACCTATACAGTTGGAGAAAAGAAAACATTGCTCCACTCTTCCGAAAGCAGAACAAAGCAGCGAAATAACACACCTTTCACCGGGGACTCGGTGTCATCTGAAACCCTATAATCCACATCCTTTTCTGCTTCTCCAGTAGGCTAGATGATTTCAGTGGGTGGCTCGGAGAACTAATCAATTTCGAAACACCATCTGCAAAAATAGATAATGTTCATCTAAAGGGCAACCTAGTCATAAAACCTCCCGGGTGAGTAAATAAACACATAGGCTTTGTGTAGAGGGCTTCCCCTAAGCAAAACAACAATTCATGAGTGGCAATGTGGTATTCTCTCAATATCACCAAAGGAATTTATGAAGTACCAACATGTAGCATGAACTATGTGATTAAAATTGACATAGCCCCAAACTCTTAGAATTTCTATTCCTAATTTCTGTATCCCTAATGGAACATTTAAGAACCTAAAATTTCCTCAATCCAAATCTGAATTTGACTCCTAACTTGCTTTCCTCCTATGCTTCCAATGCTGGCGAAGGTCTCCAAGGTATCTGAGATCTCTCCTAACACCTCTTTAAGCCATATTGGCTCAGTCACCATCATCATGCCCCTGGGTCCTGTAGTCATTGCCCTGAGCCCCACCTCTCATCTCTTTCACACTGCCACTGAAGCAACCTACCCTCCAAATCTCCCTATGTCACTCATCTGCTTCAGTGGCAAAGGCTACCTCTTCCCTTGCTAGTATGGGTTTTTTTGGTTTGTTTGTTTTGGTTTTGTTTGTTTTTAAAAAGAATAACTAAGAGTATCAGATCTTCCCAAGAAGTCAAAGAAACAAGAAGCAAAGATTATCTTGGAATTCAGCAAAGACTTGAAAGTGGTTTCGATGGATGACAGCAAACACCAGAAGGGTCTGAGAAGGAAGAGAAAAAAAGTGGAAATTGAACTATGGTGTTGACATAGATTTGGAGCTTAGATGAGAATTTAGGACTGATGAAGATCCCCAAAAGTGTCAATACTCAGGAAATGAGTACTTCCACAAAACAGCAAAACACTGAGGGGGGAGTTATTGCGGTTCTAGCGCTGAGCACATTGTTTCATCTTTACAAACACAAGGACCAACAAGCTCTCGATAAGCATTAACTTTGAAGTTGGTCAGCTGAAAAACTGTCGCGTGCACGCTGGAGATTCTTCCCTTCCTGTCCTGTCGATTTGCCTTCAATCATCTGTTTGAATACACAACGAATCTCACAGGCTCGGGTGTTTGCACATTTGATCCCCACCTGATGGCACTGTTTTGAGGAGACTGTGGAACCTTCTGGGCTGTGGCTTCAATAGTAGAAGTGAGTGGTGGGGGATGGGCTTTGAAAGTGATGTCCACTTCCGGTCTCAGTTTGTGCTCTCGGTTTCCTGACCTGCCAAGAGGCAAATGATTTTTGCTGATGTGCTGACAGCAAACCCAGAGGGAACTGAGAAGTGAGCCAGCAGAGCCTCTCCAAGCTTCCCACCCACCTTGCCTGCTCTGCCCTGGTATCCTGGTATCTGCTGAACCAGGCGCCAAATAAGCCTTCTGCCCTTAAGCGACTACTCTCGGGTGTTTTGTCAGAGACAAGGGAAGTAACCAATGTCCCACCTTCCAGACTTGTGACTCCAAGGGTCCTAGAACTTTCAGGTCTTTGACCTCCCATCCATTCTGTCATAAGTGTTCTCCCACACACACCAACACCTGGAAACTAACACATGAGTAACCCGGCGCACATTCTTAGCCTCTTTAAAGTTGCCCAACATTCTGAGGATTTGGCTTGTTCCTCCAGGGGGATTGCAGGGCTGCTCTGAACGCAGCCTTGCAGACCTTACTGGCCCTGATAAAGTTATTCATGGCTGGATCCTGGAGCTTTTCATTTTAATCTTCAACCTCCCTCCAACAGAAGCATATTTTTCTAGACTATGATCACCAACACAGTATAGATATTTGTTTGACAAATTAAAGTCTGAATTCTTGAGCCAGGTTTTTCTGGAGAATGAAATAGGTTTTGCTTGCAACAGAGAAGCCCCCGAGAATAAATGTTGGGTTAATTACAGTTTTTATTCACTTTCTAGGCTTTCTTAATCTGGACTGACTGTGATCTTAAGGTCATGGGATAAAAAGTAAGCAGTCTTAATTGGTAGGCATCCTCCTGCAAGAACTAAGGGTATAGGAGTTTTCTCTGGACTAAGCTCTTAAAATATTTAATAATATTTTTTGTTTCCATGGTCTTAGTCTCCAAAGAACGAAGCATATGCCCTGTATTAATATACAAATAGCAAAGACAAGATAGCACTCAAATGGGGGCAGTATGTTGGTGTTAGTATTGTTTAAGACGATCTCAAACCAATGATGAGAAATTAGTTACACTTTATCTGAAAGAAGAATTCTGTCTATCATAATAATGTTATGGTTTAAGGCTTAAGATATTCTCTTGAAAGTTTTCTCCTTCAATCACCTTGGTATGTGTCTGTTTTCTAGCTAGATAAGGAATACTCAGAGGCTACTCCAAATGATGGCTCCTGTGAGTTTCCGTCTTAACATTTGCCAGCCTCCCAATCCTCCTATTTAGATGCAAACCCTCTCAGAATGTCTGCTGGGTGCTCTGGGAAGCAGTCCCCAGGATGGATTTTGTAATGCAAGAACTATGCCTGAGAAAGTACCAGGAGATGGGCTCAGGCTGTGTTGCTATGGTCTACACAAAAGGCAGAAGACATGCCAGTTACCCAGATCAAAGACTTTTGTGAGAATGAGCAGTAATGGCTAAATGCAGAGCTGAAGTCACCCTTGGCAGTCATTGAGTGGTTGTTCAATCAATACTACTACAGAGCTGAGGCTTCGTTGACCCACAGCCGAGGTAAACACTCGCAAGGTCACCCGCAGGCTCTCTGCTTCAGAAAACACTTTAGGAGCACGTTCAGATTAAAGGAGGCAAACTGAGGCACGGTGCATGGACAGAGGGAGGCCCAGAGGCCAGAGGACCCACCCCTCCAGTCTGTGAGCCCAGCCCAGTGACTCCCTCCCTCCCTGCCCCCTCCTGCTCCAACACTTGATATGTGTTGAATACACTCAGTGGTTCTCAACATGTTTTTTCCTTACAGTTCTTTATTAGCAACATTCATTTAGGTTTTGGACTCTTGTCAAATGCAATGTGAATGGGGAGCAGATGCCTTTTCTGAACTCAGCAGAGCAAGAGGAGAGTCGCAGAGCCCATCTTGCCACAATCAAAACTAGTGCTTATAACAACACCCACTGTTGGTGACAGGCTGTGTGGAACGGGGCCAATGCTGATCTAGCAATAGATGCCAACTCAGTGAGTCAGAAAAATGTTTCAGATGTGCCAGGTCGCTCCGAAATCCCCATCAGTTCCTGGGTAGAATAATTGCCGTGTTCCCCATGAGCAAGGAACCAAGATGAGAAAACAAAACATCCCTGGGACAAGTGTGTATCATTCGCATCCTAGCTGGCAGCGAGGCCCACTGCTTGGGTACCACAGGCTTGCATGAAAGGCTAAGGTGGCTGGCAGCAATTCAGAAACACAAGATGGAGGGAGAAGCAATTGTGGGAAGGAATTCAAGGCGGACAAAAGGATTAACAGCTAAAGGATGCAGAGTGTACAGGGCTGGGTGGTTACGGTTTGCCGTGGGTTTAGCAACACTGACGTGTTTTTATGAATATTTACAAGAACATTTGGAAGCTGTGTCTTGCCCACACAGCCTCCACCCCCGACACTCTTGGTGGAAACTGCACCATATTTAATGAGGCTGGGGATGGGAGGGAAAATGAGGGGGGGCTGCTTTGGCTCCCAGATCCCGGTCTCCTTGCCTGGTTGCCAGGACTCCCAGGGGCAAATAATAACTGAAAGAAAGTTTAGACAAGACAAGCTAGGCCTTAGTACTAGGAAGCCTGTAATTAAAAGGCGTAAGAAGGAAAATGGTGTTTAGAAGAAGAGAAGAGTGAAAAGTGAGAATCTTAGGAGGAAGAGTCACTGTGGTCATGTTCTCTTCTTCAGGTAGAGGAAGGATGCCTGTCAGTCACTAAGTTAAGACAGTTGTTCACAACATCCCATCAACTCTCAATTCTTGAGTGTGGACTAACAGGTCCGCGTCCTTCCCCTCCTGAGTCCTGCCTGGCTTTAATTCAATCTGCCACTCCATCCATTAGGGAAGTCTTCTTTCTTCATTGATTCTCTGGGGTTTTGTTTGTCTGTTCCCTTGCAGCATTTCTCGGGGTATTTACTGAGAAGAAGGGTAATAACGTAGCGCAGAACTCTGACCTCCACTGCCAGCATTCTAACGGAAGTCCTGTCACTATGAGCTCCCTTGGCTTTTTAAATCTCTGCTTCACCCACTGTAAAGCCAAACTAAAAGCCGCTAAGAATCAACAGAGATAAGCCAAGGCGTGCAGGGTGAGTTCCACCAATGTCGGTGCTGTTATCATTGGCCAGTGTGGTGGGTATTCACTCTGCTCATGACCTTGAGCTGTCTGGCCAGGTAGAAGTCATGCTTCTTATCTGCAGACCTGAACTTTTATAAGGAAAGAGAGAGGCAATCACTTTCTCTTTCTCTCTCTCTCTCTCTCTCTCTCTCTCTCTCTCTCTCTCTCTCTCTCTCTCCCTCCCTCCCTCCCTCCCTCCCCACCCCCCTCTGTGACAGTCAGAGATCAGACTGCTGGTTCCACTCACCACCGGGGCAGAATGGAGGCCCACCACAGCATTTCCCTTGTTGTGTATCCATGCATGTATCATAATAAATCCTTGTCGCCCTTTAAAAGCTCTCATGGATTCGCCTGCCTTTCAAATACTCACTACAAACCAGCTTCAGTTTTCATGCATAGCCATTGATCCATTCATTCATTCATCTGACATTTGTCCTTTTTAAGGGCTGACATCAGACTTTCAACTGACAGCTGACACAGAGATCCTTAATGTGGTGGTTTGGATGAGAATGACCCCCATAGACTTATATATTTAAATGCTTAATTGCCAAGGAGTGGAACTGTTTGAAAAGATTAGAAGGATTGGGAGGTGTAGTCTTGTGGGAGCAGGTGTGTCACTGAGGGTGAGCTTTCAGGCTTCCAAAGCCCAGGCCAGGTCCAGCGTCTCTGTGTTTCTCTCTCTCTCTCTGTTTCTCTCTCTCCCTTTCTCTCTCTCTTTGTCTCTCTCTCCATATGTGTGTGTGTGTAGTGTGTGTGTGTGTTTGTGGTCTGTGTGTCTGTCTATATATATGTGTGTGTGTGTGTGTGTGTGTGTGGTCTGTGTCTGTGTGTCTGTCTGTCTTTCTATATATATGCATATGTATATATGTATATGTGTGTGTATGTATCTGTCTGTCTGTTTCTCTCTATATATGTGTGTGTTTAGTGTATGTGTCTGTGGTCTGTTTGTGTATCTGTCTGTCTGTTTCTCTCTCTCACTGCTGCCTATAGATCAAGATGTAACTCTCAGCTATTGTTCTAGTGCCTGTCATGGTAATGATTAACTCTCCAAAACTGTAAACAAGCCCCCATTTAAATGCCTCCTTTTCATAAAAGGTAACTCAGTCATGTGTCCCTTCACTAAGACATGGTGTCCCAGTGACTAAGAGAGCTAGGGAATCAAGACACGGCACTGTCAGCTACTAGAGGGGCCAAGCAGGTGACTTCACCTTCAAGGGATGTATGTGGCAAGATGAATTACAGAGTAAGCAGCTGGCAGAGTTTTGTTGTCTTCAGCCATGACCACCCAAGTAGAAAATCATGAACACATTTCTACGAAAGCTGTATCTTTGGGGTTGGAGAGATGACTCAATGGTTAAGAGCCTTCATTGTTCTTCCAAAGGACCAGAGCTCAATTTTCATCATCCATGTCAAGCAGCTCACAATTTCTGTGACTCCAGTGCCAGGGGATCTGACATCAGGGCATTTGCATTCATGTGCACACACCCACACAGACACACACACATACACATATTCAGAAAACTGACAGCAGATGGTGTGGGAGAATTGTCTGTATTCTGTCAATCATGTTTTAAATAAACGCTGATTGGCCAGGCAGGAAGTATAGGCAGGAAAACCAGACAGGAAGTAGAGGTGGTGCAAGGAGAACAGGGAAGTAGGAAGCTCTTCCTGCACTCCTGCCAGTCCACCAGGATGTGAGCTGCCCAGCTGAGAAAAGGTACCGGTCAACATAGATAAGAACAATGGGTTAATGTAAGTTACAAGAGCTAGTAAGAAGATTGAGTTAATGGGTCAATCAATTTATAACCTAATGTAGACTATGTGATTTTCTTTGGGGTTTGCCGACTGTGGGGTACCGGATGGGACAGAAACCCCAACGAGCCAGCCCTCATGTTACAAGCAGAGTTTTGCTGAGTATATACATCTATGGAAAATCTCTTCTTAGCAAGCATGAGGCCCTAGGTTTAATCCCTACTACCAAAACCTTAAAATGGAGGAAGATGGGTTTTCTAGAATTATAACTTTTTGCCTATTTGCTTGCTCACCTATTTTTCTGCAGATCTTTCTTTGGTTCTGTCCAAGCTCTTTAAAATAAACCCAAGAACCCTTGAGGCAAGCTGTTGCATACTGAGGGATCAAGGCCCTCTCTACCTGCCGGCTGCATGCATCTCTCTCAGGTCTGACTCTGAGATTTGTTGTTGATGCATTGGCACTCTCCCTTGCAGGAGCCCTGCTTCCCTCATCTCAGACATGTGTGTTTCCCTCCCCAGCTGCAGGACCTTCCCCGGAGAGGTATGCAGAAAGCCAGTTTCGGAAAGCCTAGATACAAAACAAACAAACAAACAAAATGCCAGTTCTCTCATGTGTAGTTGTCAATATGGTCAGAAGAACAAGTCTAAGCTGAAATAATATTTTTGCAGAGATTTTAGTTTAATCCTGGTCCCTTGCCCTTGTTGGTCTGCTTCCTGGATCCTCTGTGATTCCATGCCTCCTCGATAGCGTGGAGGAGCCCAACTCCTAATGCTTTGAGATTTCAAGTTCTTATCTTGAGAGTCTTGTTTTAGGCTGGCTGTGGTTGTCATGTTTGGTTTTGTTTTTAGTTTTCAGAACACTTGCTAATAAGTTCCAATCTTAAACTCTGTAACCTTCCATTTGGAGACTCTTGGCCTTTTGCAACAGCTAACCTACCATTTCCTGTCTCCCCGTTTTGAATTTACATGTGGACCTCAAACCTAATCTCCAATTTTGTTTCTGTGCTTTTCCATTTCTTAGCCTTGTTCTATTTTCTAGGATATTCTTTAAATTCTGTTCTCAATTCTTGATTTTTAGAAGATTTCTATGTTTTTCATTTATATGCATGGCTCCCTCCTTGTCCTTTTAAATAAGTCTCCTTTCTGGCTTCATGATGCTTTTTCTTTTAAAAGAGATCACAATGTGCTGAGCTTTGCTTCTCCCAATTCTTTCCACTCCTCATTCTGTTGGTTCTTTTCCCTCGAATCCTCGGCTCATTCGCTTGCTCGCTGGTCAATCTGTTAAGTCATATTATTTTGATCTGTGTCAGACACTGTCCTCACATCTTTGCCTACAGATATCTGAGTGGCGATAGAAAGCTGAACTGGAAGCCCTCATCGGCTTGGACACTTTTCTTTGAGGCAATTAAGTAGAAATCTAGACTTCTTCAGGAAAGTCCCCAAGGGCCAGTACCCATAATAGACCTTTCTGTGGAGCTAGCCTTTAATCTGATTGAAATAGATACATTTGGCAGCCAGTCTGTCACGTTTCCATGCCACCTTTGGGCTGTCAGTCAGTCCCTTCCGCTAGCATTCCACTGAGTCTGGTGCGCCCAAGATGAACTCTCTGGTCCAGCTTAATGAATAAACAATACAATCATATTATATCTGCATTCTATTCTTTCTATCTTAACAACCCTTTTCGTAACAATGTGATACAAAGACTTCCCATGTAGGTCTTATCACATCTGACAGATCTGAAAACAGCTATAGATAGCAAAGTTCATCATCATTTATTTAGATTCACTTAGTTTATGTTACCTTAAACATCATATATATTCATGTTCTTCTTTTAAAGATTCATTTTTAATTTGTGTGTGTTTGTGTATGTATGTAGGTAGGTATGTGTGTGTGTATGTGTGTGTGTGTGTGTGTGAACTTCAGTTGTAGAGACATCAGAGCCCTGTAACTGGACTTGGAAGTTGTGAGTCACCAAATTTGGGTGCTGGGAACTGAACTCTAGTGGTAAAGAACAGACTGCATCACTTTGCTGTGGAATATTAATTTAAGATGTGTTACATTTGTTTATGTTGTGGAACATTTGTTTTAATGATGAAAAATGTGTTGCATTCTTTTATGTTTCATTTGTTTAACTCTGTAAAGCTGTGTTACTGTGCCTGTCTAAAACACCTGATGGTCTAATAAAGCGCTGAACGGTCAATAGCTAGGCAGGAGCAAGAAGAGGTGGGGCTGGCAGGCAGAGAGAGAATAGGAGAAAGGAGAAAAAAAAAACAAGACAGCAAGGAGAGAAGGATGCTAGGATCCAGGCACCCAGTCACACAACAAGCCATGGTTTACAGAAGTAAGAGAAAGGTAAAAGCCCAGAGACCAAAGGTAGATAAAATAAGTTAAAAAGCTGGCAAGAAACAAGACAAGCTAAGGCTGGGTGTTTATAAGTAATATTATGTCTCCATGTGCAATTTATTTGAGAGCTAGGTGGCAGGCCCCCAAAGTGCAAAGAGCATCAAAGAGTAAAAGTAAAAAATAAAAGGACTCTTCACTGTTAAATCATCACTCCGGCCCCATGTATATTCTTCTTTTTCATCCCATGTTCCTCGCTGCTTACCAAATCACTGATCTTTGCGAGTTTGTCCTAATTTTCTTTCTGTACCAGTGATAAACATCATGATCAAAAGCATCTCAGGGAAGGAACGGGATTATTTCTTTTTGCAACTCCCAGATCACATGCCATCACTGACAGAAGTCAGAACAAGGGCTTTAAGCAGAAACCCAGAGGCAGGAACTGAGGCAGAGACCACAAGAAAAAAAAAACCAGTGCAATTGACTTGCTGCCCATGACTTACTCAGCTTGCTCTTTTTATAAAACACAGGAGCACCTGCCAGGAGTGCCAGAACTCTCAGTGAGCTGAGCCCTCCCACATCAAGGATTAATCAAGACGATGCCCCCACAGACATGCCCACAGGAGCATCAGAAGAAGACATCTTCTCAGGTAAGGTTCCCTCTTCCCTGCTGACTCCTGTTTGTGTTAAGTTGACAAAGACTAACCAGATGAGAGCCCCAAACCTTTCCATGAAAATGCGTCTGACCCTGGACCTCTATTGAATCCCATTGAAGGGCTCCTCATAAAGAATTAGGGAAAGATTTGGAAGCGGAGGAGTGGGATGAGCAGGATATCTGCAGATGATACAAATGAATTTTAGGCTGTTTATCATGTTTAACTCAAATAACCCCATCACTCCTCCCCCCAAAAAAGGACAAACAAAGCCAAAATAACAGATTCTCATTTTTCCAAAACATTTTTAATATTTTCACTTTTATGTAGGGCTTATATTAATTAAGGCTATAAGACTATAAGCAATAGCGGCCACTCTTGCTATGTTAGTCAAGTAAGGGATGTATAAAATGTATAAAATGCAAGGATGTATAACCTTGCAGGACTGTTGGGAGGACTGGAAAGACAAATCTGAGGCTAGCAGTCTAATTGAATTCACATCAGGGGAGTGGTCTAAGAAGAAAACCCCCACTCCATTTCTATGGGAACTCCTTCAGTCAATAGGCATGAAGATACTGACCCCTTTGGATGTGGTCTCGTATACTATAAATGGAGATGAAAAGTGGCATGGGCTTCTTGACTGGTGGCTTCAGTTCCAGTTCCCAGGGCACTCAGAGAACTGCAGATCACTACTCTTTCTGTGAGATTTATTTATCTCCAAATAAATAAATCTTTGTTATACTCCACTCTGGGCTATTGTGGAACTCTTATGTATGCCAACAAATTGGTGCCTACATGACCTGAGTCCTTGCCCGGCCATGCCCTGCCCAGACCCCTGTCTGCAGCCTTCTCCCACCCCACACACCTGAACTACCCCTCTGATGCGCAGCTGCACAAGGTTTGGCTTGGCTGACCCACTGCAGCAACTTGGTAATTTCCCACCAGCCCAAGCTGGCATAGCTTAGTCCTATCTACTAAGCATCTGACTTACCACTGCCTGCAGTTTTCAACTCCTCCATGGCTTACCTAGCTTCTTCCAGGCCTGCTCTGATCAGCCCGAGCTCTGAATCCAGGAGCAGGGCCTCTAACCCTGCACCTGGAACACAGGCTTGTGTTCCTAGTTTGGGTCTGTGAATGCCTGGCCTGAGCCCTGGCCAGTAACCTCATTGCAACTGCCTGAAAGCTCTGGGTTTCTGACCTTCTGCTCAACTCAAACCTTTTCTGTATGTGGGTGTATGCTTTTATATATTTAAATAAATCTGTTAGTAATTCTAAGTCTCAGGTAATTCAGGTGCTGATCCTGGACCTGCCTTACTGCCACAACTACAACACCTGCTGGCCAATCAAGATCATTACATCTACAATTTTCTAAAAATTATAATGGAGGTAATTGGATTAATAAATAAATAAATTTGAAAATCGTAAACCAACCCTGATGTGGGATTCCCCTCTATAAGCTATGAATATGGTTTTTTACCATTAGTTATTAAAGAAGCTGTTTTGGCCAATAACTTAGTAGAATAAAGTCAGGCAGGAAATCCAAACAGAGATATAGAGAGAAAGTAGGCACAGTCAGAAGGATGCCATGTAGCTGCCGAAAGAGAAAGACACCAGACACCAGCCATAACCTTACTGGTAGGCTACAGCCTTGTGGCAATATACAGATTAATAGAAATTAGTTAATTTAAGATGTAAGAGTTAATTAATAAGAAGCTTAAGCTATTGGCCAAGGAGGGTTATAATTAATATAATTTCTGTGTAATTATTTCGGGTCTGGGCAACCAGGAAATGAACAAGCAATCTCCACCTACACAAGATACTTGCAGACAATATCACCATCCAGGAATTTAACA
>JAQHUG010000172.1:3547657-3606041 GCA_028555095.1 Dicrostonyx torquatus | reverse complement strand
AAGAAAGAAAGAAAGAGAAAGAGGCAGGAAACAGCCTACCCATCTTCTAATTGGCCTTCTAATTGTCCTAACTCTGTGAGGTGTTGTTTTTGTTCTGCTGTTATTTAAGAAAGGGAAGCTCAAGTCAGAAAAATCCACAGAAAGGAGTTTTTTTAATTCCTTGATAGAGAACATAATTCCAGAAACTTCTGCCTTTTACTATCCATCTCCTGCTAGTGGGCAGAAAGACACTATAGACAGTGTTGGAAGAGCCTGGAAGCCACTGAGGCTTTGGACCGCACCTGTTCCCTGATAAGAATTCTATCACAACAGGAAAGTAACTAATAAATAAGGTCTTTCTCCTATGTAACTAGGATTCTGTTTTCTGAAATCAACAACAATCTTTGAGGCAATATATTGACATCGTGTGCCATTTGCATCAACCCCCTGTCACAGACTTAGCACCCACTGCTGACTCTGGTTCTCCCCAGTCTTTACCAAGTAATGTAACAATGCTGGCACTCAACTCCACCTCCATCTCCACTGATGGACAGAGCTCTTTAGTAACAGTGTGTGTTCATATATTTCTTTGTAAAACAAGTCTCATTCTAGTTTAGTATTTTGACCTTAAATCTTTTATCTTCGTTGTTCATTTTAGTATTACTAGTTTTATTATGTCTGAGTATGCTGTATTAGAAGACAATTTATAATTTATCACTGTAATTTTAAATTAGTTTCATACTAACAATCCATCTTATTCCCAGTTGCCTATTGCTGTGAAACAAACTGTCTCAGACTTCCACCTTAACCCCACAATTTGACCATCTCTCATAATATTCCTGAGCTCACTCAAATGAATTGAATCAAGTGGAGGGATCCTAGATGGCCTCATTCATGTGGTCATATCTGGGTCACCGTAAGTTCTTATCGAGGCTTTACTGAATAGTGGTTTTAGGGTTCCATGAGGGCAAGAGTGGGTGTTGCACGGGACTCACATGCTACTTCTCACCTAATCTTCCTCATGAGAGTATGTCAGCAGGCCACACAGTGTCAGAGGCAAGGACACGAACTATTCCACTGGACAGGATGCGCTACAAAGAGCTTGTTGACAACCACAGTTCAAGATAGTCACACTGGCAATCTTGGGGATGAAGAGAAATGGCTATCATTCCTCTGGCAGATGAGAAAACTGAGGTACAGTGTGATCTGAAGTGTCACCACTTAGACATTGCTCTAGGCATCTCCGTCTGTGTTCCCTGTGTTCCCTGTAGTTATTGGAAACCACCAGCACTCACATCCCATGCCAGTCTGCCACGTTAGTCTAGACACACTTCCTAGATGCGGAAGAATGAAAATATTAACACTATTTCGTGGTAATACAAAGACGATACCTGGGACAAGAGCCCAGGAATCCTTGATAATAAACTTTCAAGGTGGCTTTTATGAAGAGCATCAGGGAAACGGATTAGAATTGAGTCAAATGCCATATTCATAGGCCAAAGTTGTCACTTGGCAGCTTGGTGACCTTGGACGGTCGACTTTCCCTGTTTACAGTTTTTCTTAGTGGGAACAGATCTGCCTTGCCTACTCCAGAGGGAGGCTTGTTGTGTATATCAGAAGAGGGAAGGCAGGAAAGGAGGTCGGCAGTGCAGCAGTGACAATGTGGCAATGTGTCCAAGACAACAGCATTGCTTAACGATAGAATCCACTAACATGGCTGGACTCATGATTTCAGTTCTGCAACAATAAATCGTAACGGGGCTGGCAGCTTTCCAGCTTTTTCCAGATATACAGTGCTCCTTCAAGCTGCACTTCAGGTTGCAAGGAGTATGTAAAGAGTGGCATGTAATACACTCTCTAGGAACAAAATCTCCCCTCTCCTCTCCAGCCTCCTGTCCCTAAGCAAGCTCATACAAGGTCCTCGCAGCAAGGCATGGCCATCTTCCTTCCTTTCTATAGGAGAGGATTACTGCTTGAGTGGGAAGTGTCGGGGACGAATGAGTGTTCCTGGGAAGTGGGAGGTGAAGTGATAATCCTGGCCTAGATTGTGTTTTTCAAGTTTGATGCATGTCAGTGAAATGGCACGTACAGCCTGCTGAGGCTTTCGGGGAGTCAGAATTTGAGAGCTGGTGGGTGAGAAATTGGGATCCCATCCTGACTATTCACCTCCTCCAACCTGCATTTTTAAGTCACCCACTCTTAATTCTAATCTCTCCAAGCAAATTTCTAAAATTCAAGGAGCCAGTTCTGTCTTCTCAGCTGCCTCAGTCTTTCTCAAATTCAGGCTGGCTCATAAAGAAAGGGAGTAAATTCTAGGTAACCTTTTTTTCAAACCCAAATTTCCAACCAAGCTGATGGTTTAAAAAGAGAAATAGAGTTCACTCTACAACAAGATATAACACTATCTCCCTGGGTTCAAGCCCCACTCCACCCTTGGCTGACTCTGTTGCTTACTCTGTCCCTCCTGTCCTCTTCTGTGAACTGAGAAGATACCTGTAACACACGGTGCTTTTGAGGACTACATGGTTAATATCACAAAGTCATTAGAGCAGAGCTCAGCACGTTGCACCGTGTCCTTTTACACCACACTAAATTACCATGGCAACTGCCTACCTGGTCTCCTGCCTTGACCCTCTCCTCACAGCTAATCTATCTTCCCAAGAATCATCTCCCTTATCTCTGCTCACCCCCTTCTCTCATTTTATATATATATACATATATATATACATATATATATGCATATATATAAACTTTTGTATAAACTCCCAATAACTGTGCATTTTAGAGGCGTACGTCTTCTGTGTATGCTGTTTTACCCAATCACCATCTCCAGTTCCTCTACACTGCTAGAATCTGTGGCTAGATAATTCCTTTCTGTAGCTGCAGAGATAATAATGAGAAGCCTTTGGACAAGGGTTTAGCCATAGCAGTCACAAATAACCCCAGATATTGCCCGATATCCTCTATGAGAATAAGTAGCTTCCCAGACTGAGCAACACTTTTCTTTTCTTGCTTGCCATGCTTTCTTCACCATGTCCCAAATATATTTATAACAACCTTACATTGCTCCTTTTTCTCCAAGTACATCAATTCTTTATTTGGTAAAATATGTGCAGCGTGGAATTTGCCATTCTAAATGGTTCAGAGCGTGAAGTACATATTCCTGAGAAACTATCACTACAGAACCATTTTCTTATTCCGAAATGGAATCCACTAATCCTTAAACAATAATTCCCATAACTATCTCCCCTGGATCCTGGCCACCGTCATTATGCCTTATGCCTCTATGAATCTGACTGCTCTAGGTACCTTATAGAAATAAGAACTGAGTCAGGTGGAGGACTCAGAAGGTAGAGGTAGATGGACCTCTGTGAGTTTGAGGCCAGCCTGGTCTACAAGAGATAGTTCCAGGACAGCCACAGCTAAACAAAGAAACCCTGTCTTGAATAAACAAAAAAGGAAGGAAGGAAGGAAGAAGGATGAGAAGGAAGAAGGGAGGGAGAGAGGGAGGAAGGGAGAGAAGAAAAAAATGTAGCGATCTTTGTCCTTCAAGTCTATCTTATTTCTATTTTTATCTTCAAGGTTCATCTTTTTGTGGCACACATTCAAATCTTATTTTCCTAAGGCCGAGTAGTA
Source organism: Dicrostonyx torquatus (assembly GCA_028555095.1). Lineage (NCBI taxonomy): Eukaryota > Metazoa > Chordata > Mammalia > Rodentia > Cricetidae > Dicrostonyx > Dicrostonyx torquatus. The sequence continues at coordinate 3,602,426 of JAQHUG010000172.1, read as the reverse complement.
TTCCATGGAGTGTATTGTGCACACTTTTCATATGTTACTTGCCATTAGTCTGTCTATGAAGATGCGGCTTATTTCCAACTTTTGACTACTGCAAATAGTGCTGACGTGGACCTTTGTGTACAAATACCCTTTTGTGTTTATATTTCCTAGCCTCTGGGGTATACACATCGAAATGGAGTTGCTGGATACTATAGTGGTTTTTAAAAGGCTCTATTGTGCTGATTCCCACAGCAGATGTACTATTTTACATCCCCCCAGCAATGCCCAGGATTCCAACACTTGCTCTTTTCCACTTGGGGTTGTTGTTTTAAAATAGTGACTTTAATGGACGTTCAGTCATTCTAGGTAAGGACTGGCCATTTGTACATCTTCTGGGAAGAAATGCCTAGTCAATTCTTTACACATTTTTAATCAATTCATCTGCTGCTTTTGAGCTGTAAAAAGTCTTTATTATTCTGGTATTAATATTAATGAACTTATCAGGTACGTGTGTTTTGCAAATATTTCCTCCATTGCCTCTTTACTTTGCTGGTGGTAGTCTTTGATACATAGAAATTAAACAAATGTTACTGTTTAACTTTTTTTAAAATGGCAACATAAAGACTTTGAGAGAATGGTACAAAACAAACAAACATTCAGTACATAACTTAAGGACTTCATCCAGAAAGGGTATACCAGTTTTTTTGCTCTGACCAACTATAGAAAACTTGGTAGCTTAAAACAATGCAGATGTGTTATCTTACAGCTGCACATGCTAACATTCTGAAATGAAACCTCCAGGTCTGTAATTGAGACATCAGTGAGACAGCATCATTCTAGTGGGGCCAAAGGAAGTATGTTCCTTTGCCTTCTCTGGCTCCTGAAAGTCATCCACATTGCTTGCCTCATGGCCCCTAACTCATCTTCAGAGCAAACAGTACTATGCTCCCTTCAGGGCCTCTACCAAAAACCCCCTTTCCTCATCTCAGAGGAAAAGCCTCTCGGGGACTTTCTTGGTAGTTTGGGTTCATCCAAATCATCCAGAGTAGTGTCCCCACCGCAAATTCCTTAGCCTGAGTCTTCCATTTGACATGTAAAGTAATATGCTCACATGTTCCAAAGAGCTTAGGGGCCCATTATTCTGCACGAAGGGAAACAACTGAAAAGCTAACTTGGAGGTGGTATTGTTATATGGCTTTCTGAACACATTTTCTCCCATCTCAGATGAGCAGCCTGGTAACGGCGTCCCCTGGACTTTTGGATGCTAACTGAATTTCTATAGACTCTCAGGACCATCTGCTTTACTGACCAAGATATTTCATGAATTCACACTCTCTTTTCTGGTTTAGAATAATCAATATCAGAAACAGATGGGGTGAAATCCTTCAAAGTTTGTCATAACTTTAGTAAAATAAGTTAGAGAAATCTAGCAAACTCAAAATGTTATTCTTGAGTTTAGATAGATAGATAGATAGATAGATAGATAGATAGATAGATAGATAGATAGAATACTAATTGCTTTTATTCTTATATAATATGTAATTGAGCTGAGCTGTGGGATTTCTTTGGAGAAGACATTAGACAGCAGAAACATAGCCATCCAGTGTATTTACTAAACTTGCTTTCTAGACACATTACATAAAGGTCCCCTCACGCCAACCCCAACCCATGCTCCCAATGCTAAGTAGAAGAAGGGACATTTTGGTTATTTTTCTACCTTTTACAAAGGTATCATAATTTTTCTCAGAATTCTTTCTGAATTCTCTAATGTTGTTTCTTTGGACAGATCTCCCACTATCTAGAATCGTCTTCTTCACTTACTTTCAGAAGAAACTCCACTCATCAGGGCTCAGTGGAAATGTCCGTGGGAGCTGGGCTATAGGACATTCTAAAGAAAGAGGGATACAACCTTAGCAGCACCTCAGGGATCACACAAATAATGCACGTAGAGCTTGGGAAGTTGTTCCATATATACCCTGCAGCATATTCTAATTCACTGCCAAAAAAAATATGCCCTGGCCTGAGTGTACAGCTGAAATATTCTGGTCATTCTCCACACACAGGAGGCATCAGTGTATCAGGGTTTCCATGGCCAATGGTGACAACGGCCAGGTCCACCATGAACTGTTCATTCATCAATTCCGTTATCTTCTTACAAGGAAGACTTACAGTCTTTATAGTCAGGTTGTGGGGGCATGTGCCTTTAATCCCAGCAGTTGGGAGGCAGAAACAGGTAGATCTCTGTGAATCTGAGGCCAGCCTGGTCTATAAAGTGAGTTCCAGGACAGCCAGGGCTACACAGAGAAACCCTGTCTCAAAAATAAACAAGCAGACAAAAAATCATAATAAAACAACAAAAAAACCAAAGAGTATTTATAAAACTGCTTTCTGATAGAATTATAAAAAATTGCTTATATCTAAAATAGCTCCCCACTGTGGCAAAAAAAAAAATTGTGAAAGTAAACTCTACCTAAAAAGAGCCCATTATTTTAAGCATCTCATTTGACTATCAAAATATATTTGACTAACAGTCAGCTCAGAAGTACAGATTAGAAACCAAGTCTGAGGACATAGGTTAATAAAAGATTTATTGCTATTACAATACACATGAAATGATTTCATTATGTCTCCAGACTTTAGAAGTCACCCTGTATAACCTCATATACAAAGATAAAATTCATCACCATCAAAAGAATTCTCTGAGATGTTTTTTGTTAAGAGCCCACAATTTGCTTGTTCTCATGCAAAAATGTACTATTCAGGCAACGACAAACAATATCTAAGCCTCTCTAGTGGAGATAATACTATACCATTGCCCTGTCATTCATTTTAAGGACTTTTTATTGTATAATAGGAAAGATCTGATAGAAATGATGTGGTTCTGTAGAAATGTATAGTTCAGTAAAATCACACACATTTCTACAGATCATCTGTTTCTTTTAGACAATCAAATGCAAATGAGTATTGGGAAGAAATATATTGGCTTTTTTTTTCGAGATCTTCCTTTTGTAGAATAAAGGAAATGCCATCTTGTATAGATGCGATGAACTGAGTGCTTATAGAAGTCTGGGCGTTTGAGTTAAAGAGTGCTCTAGCACAATAGTATCAGAAGACAATGACTGTGTCATTCTCAGGCGCCAGGCTGGGCTGTCCAAGTTGCTGCCCAGCCTTCTCCCGCTCTCGACGCCATATCTCTAAGCACAACAGTTTTCCTACTGTTCCTTGAACCCCGACGCACTTTGAGCAGACTCCACAATCCAGGACTCTATTCTCTTTTATTCACCCCCACAAACTGCTTGTCACCAACTGCAGCCCAGGAGAAACGCCCTCTCTTACCAGCTTTGCTGATCTTTCTCACCCATCTCCCTGGTTTTGGCTGTAAAATCTCTAACTTTACATGTGTGTCTCCATGCACTGAAGCCGCACGTGCTTCTGTCATAGAAGCACACGTGACGTGCTATTGTTTGTGAGCGTGCACATATGTCACCCTCTCTAGAATCCCTGCTCCTTGTGTTTCCAGCAGGCAGGCTTAGCACATTCTGTACTATGGTGCAGTGAACAGACTCGAGCAGAAGAAATACGTAAGAGCTGAACTTTCCTTGCCCTGAGCTGATATCCATCCCGGAGAATAGAGAACTAGCTTCACAAGGCCAATAATGAGCCTAATGGTACTTAATATCAATTATGCTCAATCTTCAATTTTAGAAATAGCTTCAGATTTAGGGTTTTTTTTAACCAATGGCAGTTAAACAAAGATATTAAAGAAATTTTATTACAGCAATTGCTCAAGTTAAAACAGGTTTGAGAACAAATCTGATTTAAATACTTGCCATTTACTTCTATTTACCTATAAGATGTTTAAAATGGAACACTTTGGGGCAAAATTACAAAAGTCTTATCTTCAATTGTGAATTATGAGGAAGTCTTTTTACAGCTTTTCAAACATTGTACTATAGTTGGTTATTCAAAAGTTCAAATTACCACAGATTGTTCCTCTGCCACAGATTGCTAACCCATTCACACACGAACCTATCCTCTCTGAAGAGGCCTGGCTCCAGTGGATTCACTGAAGACATTCGCAAAATGGCACAAGTAGAAACAATTCCCTAGAGCCCTGCTCCACACAACCCATGCCTGCACAGTGGTGGGCAGCAATAAAGGGCACCAGTTCATGGAAAAGGCAGTATTTCCCCCAATTGCAAAATCATAATCTTGAAAATGATAACACCTCATTGATAAAACTTTAGGAAAACTAATATTTCCTTAATATTTTGATATGCTTTGGCTAAATAACAAAAGTAGCATGGACAATCAACCTAGGAATAACTACAAATGTCCAAAGGCCTTTTTGGTGGCCAAGGTCCTTGTATGTCATTCCTAAAACCCTCCCACAAAGGCCTGAGTGATGCTGCTTCTACCTGACTCTTGAGCCCTTACCTCTCTGACACGTAGGTTTCTTAGCACCATCTGCTTTCACAAACTAAGTTCGTCCTCTATTTACCAAACAAAACAAAACTTGAAGCAATGTCTGTTGCTTTTGCAGCTGTCATGAAGTTCTTTCTGGTCCCTTGCGCTTTTTAGCTTGTGGTATATTTAGGTGTTGCTCGAATGTCTTGATCAAAGCTTGACATTCTGTGTGGTATCTTTTGCAGCAAACACAAAACCAGGCTTGATTTGAGAATAAATCAGATTGATGTGTTGAACTGATATGGCAGAAAAAAATGAAGTGAACTTGAATATTGGTCAGCCTTCCTTAAGTGAGATAGCCTTTCAACTAACAACACCTTTCATATGTGTGAATGTAGAGGTTTAAATAAAGAATAGGCAGAGACTGTAATGGGAAAGGTGTCAAGGTCTCATAAACCATGTAGGTCCCACCCTATCTCCATCCTGTTGCTTAGCCTCTCCTAAATCCAGTATAAAAAACACTAGCTTGTTGCTGGGCTGTGTCAGGGCCCCATATTGGGCACCATCTGTTGAGGTCCAGCCTCAATGGGTTCATACATTCCAGCATAGCGGGGTGGGGGAGGGTCATACATTCCGTGTGGATAGAAATGTTAGGTAGAAAAAACAGAGATACAAAATAACTATACAGAGACACAGAATAGAATCAGGAGGGTAAACCAGTGAATATTGAATTCACTCACATTTATTTTCCATATGTTTTATATACCCCAATCCAAAAGGGGGGAAGAAAAAAGATTTCTAACAAACAAAGTAATTGCCTCTTCAATACCTGAAACATCAAGTAACTATATCCTGAGTTATGCATTCTGTTGTTTAGGCAGGACATGCAGCAACCACACCTTAGGCCAAGCCTGGTATAGGTAGTCACACCCTAGGCCAAACTTCCTATCATAACCTTGAAGGAGAAAGAATAGGCCTGACTTCTCTGGCCTTTGCTCAAAGTGGAATGGATCCATATCCATGGGCTCTGACAGCTCTGCCCACTCTCAACTGGGAATGAAGACATCCTCCTTTGATCCATTTGAATATGAGGATATTCCATCTCAGAGAGATGTTCTACAGATACCAAGGGAAGAACAAGGCCCCTTCAAGTATATGTCACTTTTAGTTCTATTATTTGAGATCTTAAGATCTCACTCTCTCCAATATCTGCATCTTCTCAGATAGTTATTCTCCTTTTCAGGTAACACAAGAAAGAGAAAAGAGTAGGGCAAATATTTGTGTGACCAAAAGTCTACATAGAAGTCTAATGTCACTTTTATCACTATGTGACTTTATTCAGTAGCAGTTTCAAGGGATCAGTAAAAGCAGACATACATCAGTACTTGATGTTTGCATTTGACAGAATAAAATCAAATGAACAAGACATGATAGAAATGCATTTGTTTTGTCCACAAAGTGATTTCGGAGTTAAAAATATATTTGAAAATATGAGTGAGTATTACAAAAAAAATGCTTCTTCTGCAGGCTAATTGTGTGTCCCTAATAAGACTAGAGAGTTTTCATTATCCATCCTTTACAGCAGAAGAGGACTGGCCAGGACCCTCAAAAGCTGGTCACCAAACACATTCCCTAAAAATGCCTAAAGTCAGATTGTCAAGTGTCACTGGTCACTCAAGTGTCCTATCACACAGAAGACTGGTACCCACCCCTAAATCATCTTCCTTCTCTGGATCCGTGTGTTTTGGGAGGCATCCTTAGCCCTGACATGCTGGCATGCAACACTGCCTGAGCAGTGGAGAGTCTGTATAAATCATTTACTCACACACCTTTCTTGCTATTTCTCTTTAAATTAAATTTCCTGATCATCATGTCACTTATCCAGTAAAAATCATTCCATTTCCTCCTGTTTGAATTCAGATTCTCAGATCAAGGGTGCCCTTGATGCCCTGCTATCCATCCTAAGTATCCAGACTCTTTCTGTTGCTGCCATGCAGGCCACCTCCCACCAAAATGAGAATCCTTCATGTTGACTTCTCTGGTTCTGTTCACTTGCTCAATATAGACCTTCCTGAAGCTCCCAGCTTATCCCCTGAAAACCTTCTACTACTGCAGTATGATAAATCTCTCCACAAACTTCTTAGAAGAACTTGGAAACAATACATTTCATTTTTCATCTCTCCCTGGTTTTTTTTTTTTCTGTTTTGTATTATTGTCTCAGCTGGGCCTTCTCTCTGCAGCTACATGACAAGTTCTTTGGTGCAGAAGTGGTCTCTGCCCCCCTCCCATACCTCCTACATGGAAGGAAATGCTGACTTGCTGTGGGGGTCACCACTTCTGATAGTTCATTGTCACGGCCATACAAACTACAACAGTGGAGGAAACAGCCAGTAGGGATTGCCGTGGGAAGGATGATGTCTTCTTCACAACAAATCATGCTCTCCTCTTTCAAAGGACAAATAAACCCTGGACACAAGCTAGAATTTTTTTTGGTTCTAAGAACCACCACAAATTAACTCACGGCTTCATCTCACTGGATGTATTTAGAAAAATAAGACAAGCTTGGTTGGTAGCTGTGCCACAAAGATTCAGCAATCTAGAAAAGAAAATGGTCTCAAAGAAGACTACATATTCCAGGTGAGCAAAATTTACCCCTAAACTAAAGCATCATTGTCTGTCCTAAAACATTAAATTTACCTTTGGGGGGGTACATGTATACATGGCTGAGGTACATGGCTGAGGATGTCAAAGGACAGCTTATAGAACTCTTCTTTCCTTCCGCCAGGTGGATTCTGGGATCAAACTCAGGAAGCCATCAGGTTTGGAGGCAAAGCACATGTAACAGCTGAGTCATCTTGCCTACTTGTCTGTTTGGTTTTTAATTATGTTTTTATCAATTATTTGAGAGTTTTATGTAATATATTCTGATCATATTCGTTCTCCTTCAACTCCCAGGACTGCTTCCTAAAGCAGCAATGGCATCCAGATACATGTAAAAGTAAGTTTGCTATAGGCTGGCTTTATAAGTGACAAATGATTGCAAATGATATTGACAGTTATTGAACATAATTATTCACCACAGGAACCATCCTTAATCAATTAATCAGGGCACAATTCAACTTCGTTTTTTGCACATAGCAACAACCATTTTTTTTTGCTTTCCCCTCCCTTACCTACTTTGTTTGCTGTTGTCGAAACATTTTAACAAATTAATTAGATGTTAATTCTTAGCAATAAATGAAACCCTTAAGGTGTTCAAAATGTAAACTCAGCAAAAGAAAAAAAACCTGTGCATTCTCAAAGCCTTAACTCATACACTGAATAAATACAGATCTCCCCAAGGGGCTGAATATGAGAGACAGTCCCAGGCATCTCAGTGGCATCAGGCAGGACTGCTTACTCTGAAGGACATGTTATTGGTCTAGTTCTGCTTTGCTCCTATTTTAATCAAATACTTAAACACACAGAAACTAGGCTTTTTTTTCAATTTCCAGCTAATCAGTCCCTAAGTTTAAAAGAATATATTGGAGCTCAGATAATCATACCCAGGTTTATATCATTACCACCAAAAATCATCCAGTCTCCTATGATCCTGGAAGCTAAACAGGCTCAGGCATGTTAGAACTTTGATGGGAGAAAAGCATAGCCCAAACTATGTTATCTGGGCATATTAAGCATACTAAATGCTTTAAAGTAAGCTTCCTCAAGGTGGGAAACAGGAACTAGAACCCCTAACCTAAAGCAAGTCATAAAACTCAAAAAGGTTGATATTTCCCTTACCTGCCCGACATCTGAGAAGGACCAACACACAAGGAGGTGGAAAAGATCCCAGTCCTTTACCATTACATCAATCTTAGTCCAGGTGCATTTCCAAACAGCCGCTCATTCTTAGTTGAACCTATGCACAAAAATTGAGTTTTCCCTTGGGTGTTTACGATCTTCATTTCTGAAGGTTTTCATTTCACCGAAAACTTTCATTAGTTAAGATTTTGTTTTCCTCTTGTAAACCTGACTTTAGTTAAGGAAATGTTGATAAATAACAAAGGATGTCGTGCCCAGCCTGCCCTGACCATAAGCAGTATGTTAGAGACAGACTCAAACTCCTTAACGGGCTGAATGATACACTTACATGATACAACAACAGAAAGAAAATAACAGCATGCTCTCTCTGGCCGTGTACAAAAAAAAAAAAAAAAAACCATTAGGATGGAGGCCATAAAGAGAGTTATTCCGATGAAAGAATCTGGCCTTGCTGGTTAATATCAAACTGTCAAAATCACAAATGAAATGCACTTCAGCATCATTCCCAAATACTTTGGTGATGTGCAAATTTCTGGTGTTCAAAGTGATGTGTGTAATAAACCCATTGTCTTCCTCCATGGTCAGACTATAGAGGAAATACACCGAGTTACCAGTGTTACCTCTTACAAAGAGAGTAAAAACACAATACTGCGTATACCAAGGGTTGCTAATAGGCTAGAGAAGCTTTGCAACCCCAGGTCACGTAAAGAGTGGAGGAAAAATAAGATATGGCCACAGAGAAAGGAAGAAGTTGGGAGAAACACAAGCACTGTTTCTGAATGTTAATAGAATCGGCCTGACGGAAAGAGATGAAGATGCATTCTGAGCAGAAATGTCAGAAACTCCAGGAAGGCAGCATTCAGCTCAGCACAAATCCTAGTGCTCCTCTGCCCAGTCCTTTGTCTCAAGGAGGCAGTCCTCACACAGTTATCTGACCCAAGATGCCTCCGGTCCTCACACAGTTGTCTGAGACCCAAGACCCATTCGGTCCTCACACAATTATCTATGACCCATTCAGTCCTCACACAGCTGTCTGTGACCCATTCAGTCCTCACACAGCTGTCTGTGACCCAAGACCCATTCGATGCTCACACAATTATCTATGACCCATTCGGTCTTCACACAGTTGTCTGAGACCCAAGACCCATTCGGTGCTCACACAGCTGTCTGTGACCCAAGACCCATTCTGGACCCAGTGTGCTAGGATGCTGAACAGGAAGAACAGATGTGTCAAATTTGTTATGATACTGGATTTTTAAAGTTCTTTCCTCTATTGAAAAATCAAGTACATCTTTGCAAAATAAAAATAGAATTTTATTATAGCAGTACAAACATTTTATGCCATTCTTTATAGTTTCAAAACTATGAATATCCAATCAAACTTCATAATTGCTTTCATAAGTGCCTAATTAAACTATAAATATTATTAAATATATCCATGTACAATAAGAAATGGAAACATCTGGATGGAAAATGGAGAATTTAGACAAGCAGCTGGATATTTTACCTACACAATGCTAGACACCGAGATATTCAGAAACATCAAATGGCTGATAGGCTTTTTTGCATTTCATCTGGATTATTTGACTCTATCGTTTTCTTTTGTTCAAAATTTCAGCTTCTCTATTTTTAATGGGAGTGTTTCCTGCCCGCCTCCTGCTGATTGGCTTTAACTGGCTACAGATAGAGAACAGAACACTGCTTCTCTTTCCTGCTGGCTCCTTCCTCTGAGCTCATCCTCTTTGCTCTGTAACTCTAAGAGACTGTGCGAAAAAGAAGAATCTGGGTGTGGGATTTGAGAATACAGCCTCTCCCAGTTTCCAGCCTGTGGTAACTGCTAGAAACGCCAAGCTCAATGTTCCAGGGTGTCTCCAGACACTCCGCCATCACCAGCCCCTCATAGGATCCACCCAACCCCCATTGCTTCTCCCTTAACACATCGTTGATCCTCCTTCAGCTCAGAGTCTTTTTGACCTGCTTCCTTCCAGGGCACCACCTCCCTTGTCTTTCCTGATGCCCCTGTGTTCATAGCACTTACAATTAAAACAACAATAATAAAAGGACCAATTCCAGCTTACTCAGCACTGAACTGCACTCAGGTGTTGCATGCAAGGGTGTGCCTGAATGAACTCATTTCATTTCTTTCCCAACCCTATGAAGCAGGCACGACTTTGCAGGGAAGGAAGCTGAGGCAAGTCATGCCCACATCCTTGCAGACAGAGCACCGGGGAACTCCAATACAGATTACGCATTTCCAATCTGTGAGCTTTTCTCTCGGCTGTTCCACTTACTCCCTGTGTGGTCAGTCTATTCTAATTTACAAGCAGTTGGCCTAAACTGGAAGAGTGTAAACCTACCTCTTTCTAGATGCCTGTGCACATGGACTTGGTCCAGGGAAAATGGCTTTTTCTCCTTGACAATTTCTAACAAGTGTATCCCCCAGCATAAAATCACATGGTCTTTGCTTGTTCGCACTCCTCTCAATGTGATCCGAATGCAACAGGTGGGTTTCTGCAATCTAAATGTTTTACCTGCTTAGTCAAGGTTAATCCACAGGAATGAAAGATTTCAATATTCATTTATTTGTTCTCAGTGGGAATAATATTTAATTGTTTTGTGAAAAACCTCAACTCCAATCTACCAGGCATCGTTAATTAGAAAATACATGTAAAATTAGAAAATAAACATTTACATCCCAAAATGATGAACTTTTTGCTCATTCTGCATCCTGGTGATCATGGCCAATTTTCTGGGACTTGCAATTAAGCTCTAACTTATGTTGAGGTTTTTTTGTGTCTCTCCTGAGAAGAGTCTTTCCCAAATGCTTGTCTAGTTCGGCTGGGCAAACACACAGGAAAACTGAAGATGGGTGTGTGCAATAGGTCATGGGACCACGTTAATATAAAGCTACTGAGCTGTTCTAAAAGCACCAAACAGTACAATAAACAAAAAACCAGATGAAAATATCTGCTCTTTCATATGCATAGTCCCTACATATTAGATGGACCTCATGCATCCATGCTGTGTAGGTTAGCCTTGAACTCACACTGTAGCTAGTCTTTAACTTTGTGTCCACAGATCCACCGAGCACACATTCTGGTAGGAAATCTAGAATATGCAATCTAAATATAATATGGCCTGCTCAATGGTAAGTATTTCAAGGAATATAAAGCAGATAAAGACGATACATAGTGTCTTGGAAGGAGGTGAAATTTCAGAGGCAGTATTCAGGGTACATAAAAACATGGCTTTTGAGTACAGACCTCTAATAAACATCAGGGGTTGTAGCCAGCAAAGTGGATGGAAGTAGAATTTGCTGGGCAGAAAAGAAAGTCTTTGGTTATATCTGGCATGTTCCAGAAACACTAGGAAATTTCTGAAGAAAAAAAAATGGACTGGGTGGGATGGAGGTGAACATGAAACAGAAGCAGAATACAAAGTCCTAGAGACAGGAGAAAGGGTAAATGTCTGTATCATGAATGAACTTTTAGGCCATCAGAAAGAGTCAGGTTCTTAACAGCAAGCTGAGGCTACTGGAGAGTGGAGAAGGAGTAACAAGGTCTGACTTGTTCTCCAGCAGGGTGGTATGAGAAGACAGTGACCAGCAGGAGAAGTTAGCACAGAAGTGAGAAATGACCATGGCTGGGACTGGGGAGTAGCCTTAAGGTAGATAAGAGTTGGCAAAATCCCCGAGGCAGGTAGAATTGAGAGAGTTGGGTGAGAGAAGTGAACTATGAAAGACAGAAGAGTCAAGGAAGGCAGGGAGACTTGGGTCTGAACAAACAGAACAGATCTGATTAAAAACTCCTTGAAGAGAGAATCAGCCATACATATTCACTTAATACATAATGAATATAAATGCTAAAATAGCAAAAGAAATTGAAATTCCTCTGAAAGTGTTAAGTATGTATAAGGCAAAAATAGGGTAATATAAAAGCACATTATTAACATATAGGAAGCATCTCCATTTAAATATGACATTGATAGTCCTATGCACCCAGGAAGTAAAAAGAGCGGCATAATTCCTACCATGGTGATGTGCGGAGAGCATTAACTGAACACAGCATTAAATATTTGCCAGAAAATCTGATAGTCAGATTTTGATATTTATTAAGGACTTTCCGTATTGAGTTTAATTAAGGATTTGATTATGAATTCTACCTTGAAGGCATGATTACTACTTATCTCTTCACTCTTGGGCCAAAGAGAATTATAGATGCTGAATATCTTCTCCCTCGCATCCATGAAAGAGTCATTAGTCTGGAAAGGCATATTCTTAGGGTTGCAAATTGCCTAGAGAAATTTAACTCATTCAGCTTTTACAGGGCTCTTGTAGGGAATATTGAATGTATTCTTAATATTATAAGATAGATTAATCATCACAACTAATTTCCTGATAAGTACACAATTGTCTTTCATTATTCTTTTGTTACCTCATACTATTAATATTTTATTTTTGTTAATACTATGAAGTGTGACTAGGAAATGTGTTTTCTATCTTTTGGGGGGATATATTGCAATTCACTACTCCATGGTGTGGCTTAGCCTCTTTTTTCCTTCCTTCACCATTTCCAACAAGTCAGTGTAAGGACAGCACCACAAAGCAGGAGATTTAGTGTTCAAGCAGTCATAATGTATTACCTTGAGCATCAGAAAGAGCTAAAAGGCTATGGCAAGCCATGTCACCTCCTGGAAACCTGTGAAGGACATTGGTACATTATGAAGCGTCATGTGGACATTCATCAAAGAACTCCTAGAACCCAGAAGGTGTTTCCTCCTAATGATTAGATAAGAAAGTTGTTAACTGCTAACCCATGGCACCTCACATACACTCTAGGAACCCACAGCACCCACACTCACTGTAATAACCCACAGCGCCCACACTCACTCTAGTAACCCACAGCACTCACACTCATTGTAATAACCCACAGCACCCACACTCACTCTAGTAACCCACAGCACTCACACTCATTGTAATAACCCACAGCACCCACAGAAAGAAGAGAGGGCATGCATCTCCAAGTTCAGGGGAATAACTTTTTCTGAGTTTGGTTCCCCTGCCTGGGACTCTGCCTAAAGAGCTGCTGTGGCCCAGGGTCCCCTCCCAGTGGCCTATTGCTCTGGCCCTAACCCACTATGCTCAGTTCCTCAAGTCAGGGAAGGGTTTTGTTTTCCCGTCTTTGATAGGAATGAGGAGGTGGCTGAATAGAGAAGCACAGATTCCAGCTTGATAAATCTTTCCACACCATTTACACAGTGAGCTCGTTCTGGGTTCATTTGGCTCACCAAGTGACCTCCTTAGGGTGTATGTATAATATCTAGCTTGATCTGCTAAAGAAGAAATAGAGAGAAACTAAACACGTGTTCCCATTTACTTTTTGCGCTTTAAATCACCAATATGAATATATTCATTTTTCAAAGAAAAGAAAAGCAATGTTATTTCATCCGTCATCTTAGTCAAAATATAGCACAAATGTTTATCTTTCTGCTTAGAATAAGGAGATGTGAAAGGAAGGCTATTAGCCTCATCTTTCTCTAACAGGATTCTTAGAGTCTTCAGTTCTCCCCTGTTCCTTTCCTGTATCATTGTTAGTAACACATCCCTTCATTCTGTGCAGTGTCAGTCATGACTGCCACCCTAGACACCCTCCCTGTTGTCTAGAGCCACAGCCTACTTCCAGCCTTCACTCCATTCTCAGTTGTCCTGCTAGGAAATGTCATGTATTCAGACAGGTTTGTTCTTCCCGCACTAGTGACTGGTTTCTGCAACATTCCTACGGAATGACAATATCATCACCATATTAGAAATAACTATGTCTCCTGAAGTTTCTATAATCGTCCTGCATATAATAAATATGATTGTTGTTATAATAATAGATTGCACTGCATCAGCTCATGGAATTAAAGTTAGTAGAATCAGTTTTATTATAAATATTCTTTGATGAGAACCATATTTAGAATTTAAAAATCCAAATGTTTATTTTTATTTTAAAAAAGGACAAATAGCAGGGTAAACATATTTAATATCAACAATAAGTATGAATGTGTATAAAGAGAACTGACCTAGTGTGGAACATATGTCACTGTTTTAAAGGTAAACTCAAGAGATTTACTCAAATAAACTTAAATAAAGGAACGCCCCTCTCAAAAAAACAAGGAATCTAAATTCAGTAGGGTAAATTGTATACTGAAAAATAATTAAAAATTAAGTTTTATACAAACAACACAATTAAAAACTGGGACATGGAATTAAAGAGTTCTCAAAAAATGAAACACAAACAGCTGGGAAACATTTTTCAGATTGTTCAACATCCTTAGCCATCAGGGAAATGCAAATTAAAATTACTTTGAGATTTCGTCCTACCCCAGGCATGTATCACTAAGATACAAAAAAGAAAAAAAATAACAAATGACTACAAATGCTGGCATGGATGTAGGGAAATGGAAACATTTCTTCATTGCTAGTAAGAGTGCGAATTTCCTCTATGGAAATCAGTATAGAGGTTTCTCAAAACAACTAAAACTGCATCTACTACATGATCCTGCTATCCATTCTTGGGCATATTCCCAAAGGACTCCATATTCTACTCCAGAGACAGTTGCTCGTCACGTTCATAGCTGCTCTATTAATAATAGCCAGGAAATGAAAACAGCCTAGCCATCCATCAACTGATGAATGCATTTACACGACACAGCAATACTCAGTTACTAAGAAAAAAATGATACAATGAAGTTTACAGGTAAATGATTGGAGCTGAAAACAGGTACTTCTGAGTGAGTAACTTAGACGTGGAAAGGCAAACACCACATATGTTCTCTCTTTCAGGACATTAGCATTGAATCTTCAGATATGTGCGCTTCATTCAGAGTACCCACAGAGGTCAGGAATTACAAAGGCGTGTCAAGGAAGACACAGTGGTATAAAGGGTTGAAATGGAATGGTAGAATAAGAAGGGATAAAATGAAGCGAGGGAAAGGTGGAAGTGGGAGGCTGAGAGGATAAACAACATTAAAGACTTTTCAAAAAAGTCGTATGGAAATCAACCACTGTAGAAGCTTCCTAAAGTCTAGCTATGCACATATATGAAAAAGTTAAAATGGAGTTACCCATAAATAGATCAACAGAGCAGACAACAATAGACTAGCAAATAGAAAGCCCTGACTCAGGAATGGGGCATTTCTTTTAGAGTTGTTGGCCAGTGAAGTCCCCAAAGCCCCAAACATTATAGACCAATACTTTGGGTTCTTCTCCATAACTTGACAATAAGTCCCAATTTCTGAAAAACACACATATTTGAATAATAAAATATGTACAAAATAAGCTGGTAATGACCTGGAAACTTCATCCTCGATGGCTAGTCTCCACAGTGTTGGAAGGTGCTATGCATACTACCAAAAGAGAAGAGAAATCACCACTCATCTCCAGATGTGAACCCTGTGCGCTACAATAATGACGAGCCCAGTAAGATATGCTCACTGGACAACAGTGGCATAAATGCCATGGAAGTAACCAACTTCTTTCTGATAAAAAGAAAAAGGATTTAAGTCTCACTCTACGAGGTGAAACCTGTACCTGATACCATTATCATCGAGGACCTATGACTATACAGTTCATAAGCCTAAAAGCATACTATTATTTCGCTAAATGGACATAGTAGCTTCTCAACTTATTCTTACACCCATTGATTTAGGCATCCCTCAACCCTCGTCAAAGAAGCGCTTGTTTGCAGTAGGTGATGATCAATATCGCGACCCACGACTGGCCAAAGTCTAGAGAATAAGAGAACTTTTAGGCTTAAATAAAGCATGCATATGTCACCCCTCCTCCTAATGCTGAGGGGCCATTGTGGAAGAAAGGCAGAAAGCATGTAAGAGCCAGAGATTGAGGACATCTACAAGGAAATGGCATCTTCTGGACACAGCAGGGCAGCTGCACACATGAACTCACAGTGGTTGTGACAGGAAGCACAGGACCTGTGTAAGGCTGCACCAAGCCAAATCCCAACATGGAGAAGGTATCTGTACATGAAACCCCACCCCTAACCGAGTAACTATTGCCAGTTCTTGGCTGCTTGGAGAGGAAAGATCAGTTTCCTTTAAGAGAGTAGCCCCGATGAGTTAACTGTGCTCCAATGGAAGACCACACATCCAGGATTGAGTAGCACAAACTGGCCTTAGTTGGTAGAGGGACACAAAGTAGAATGGGAAGGGAAGAGGGCATTGATCTGGAAAGAGTTGGGAAAGGGTAAATATAATAAAAACACTTTAAGTTAAATTCTCAAAGAACTGGTAAAAAGATTTTTTTTAAAGAATTGAAGTTTGTAGAACCAGCAAGATGGCTTAGTAAGTAAAGGAACCTGCCATCAAGCATCAAGTCCACACACTTGAGCTCCATCTCTGGAGCCCACAGGATAGAAGGAGAGAAATAAGTATATTGAGTGTGTGTGTGTGTGTGTGTGTGTGTGTGTGTGTGTGGTGTGTGTGTGTGTGTGTGTGTGAGAGAGAGAGAGAGAGAGAGAGAGAGAGAGAGAGAAAGAGAGAGAGAGAGAATTTTTACATTATTACCCCATCAAGCTCCAATAGATAGTTCCCTTCCAATGGAACTATACCTTTCCCTTGTAATTCTCGGCTATCTGCACTTTCAATATCCTCAACCTCCCTCTGTTCCCTCAATAAGACTCTCTCACTCCCAAAGATGTTTCTCTGTGCCTTTGATCTTCAGGAACCCATGGTAATCTTATTTGAGCTTTCTGGAAGATGTGAAGACCTCATCTCCAGAATCTTCCCACATCTCTACCTTCATTTTCCACTGCTGGCTGTACCCGCCACCTGAACAGACCAAAAAGCTGCTCAGAATCAGTGTGGCCTAAATTAACCATATTAATTCTCTCCTGGGCCCCCCAATCTATAATGATCTTGGTGTCATAGCGAATAATTCTAAATCAAAAATTATAACAATACTTTTTTATTTCCTGTATCCAATCAGTTGCCAAGATCTATTGAGGCTACATTCCTAGCTGAACATTATCTCCTGGAGTACCCTATCCTGGAGCTAGAGGTATGCCCCATTCATCCTTCAAAACCTGGTTCAAAGGCTGCTACCTCCACAGTATCATTCCAACTTCCCTCTAGACATGATCTCTGCCTTGTTTAAAGGCCTGGCCCACTTTGTCTATTCCTTTAGGATTCTGAAAGTCCTGATACAGCATAGAAATACTCCTAACATCAACAACATAACCACTAGAATACACTTTGTCATTTATAATTCCAACTACATTGATTTCTTTCCAACTAATTCTTAAAGGAATTGAAGACAAGTTTTGCCCTCAGTAACAGCTGACTGAATGAACCAATGTTCACATGATTCTTTTCACAAGAATTCTTCTCTTAAACATTGCTGATGATTTACAGCCAGAATTCAAAAGATTCAGAATAGGATGTAACCATCACAGCAAGCTTCTGCTTCCCAGTGTCTTGTCTCCACAGACAGGGACCCATCGAGACGAACACAGGTCCTACTCTACTCTTACTGTCGCCATGAAGAGCTTTGCGTGCAGTAGGAGCAAATCACCACCGCTCATCCACCTTGCTTGCCAGGATAGCCAGAATGAGGTCAGAGCTTCTGGCCCATGGTAATTCTTCTTTCTCCCCACAAACCCCTTCTATCCCTTTCTCAGTATAAGCCAGCTCTTCACCCTCTGAGGGAATTCCTCAGGCTTCTGCATTCAACCCCTAATTGTCCTGAAATCATCTTCTTCCCTCTGTAGAAGCTACCACCAATGCCTCATTGGCAGCATTCCACATCCCATTGCCCACACGGAAAGAAAGAACAAGCTTGCTCCAGCTTGAGAGTGGGATAATGAACTGCCCTGGCAATCTGCAAAACTCAGAATGAAATATCCAATAAAAAAATATTATTTAAGGGGCTACAGAGATGGTCTTCAGAGGACCTGAGTTGGAGCACCCATTTGATAGCACAAAACCATCTGTGACTCCAGTTCCAGGGAATCCAGTGCCCTCTTCTGGACTCCATAGGCACTGCATACACAGAGTGCACAGGCATACATTCAGGTAAAACATGCATGTGTATAAATAAAATAAAAATATATACAAACCAATGATTACCTTCTCTATTTTAAATATGGTTCACTCCAAGAAGGGCCCAATGGAAATCTCCAATTTAGACACTCTCTCACCCTCTTTTGGAGGCCTACTCTTTTCTGAAGAGAAATGGAGGGGGATTGATCTAGAGGAGAGGAGATGCGGACAGGAGCTGGGAGGAGTGGAGGGGGAAGGGAAACTGTGGTCAGGATGTATTGTAGGAAAAAAATCTATTTTCAATAAAAAATAAAATAAGTAAATATAGTTCACTTACTTATCAAGGCAACTAAATACCATTTATCACGTTATCATGAAAAAATGGCTTCTCTGTTTTTAGGGTGAATTTACAAATGTAATCATTGTAGAACAAAATATTCATGTTTGGAAGTGCATTTACCTATGATTGTTATCATCTTCATCATCATCATTGCCATCATCACCATCATCGTCATCATCATCATCTTCTTCATCATCATCAAACTCTTATCTGTTTCCTTGCTACTGCAATCTTAAGAGATTTAATAAACCAGGAAAGAGTTCTCCGGCTACATTAGCCAAGAAGTGAAAATTGAAAAGCAATGCTGTAGGCTCTCTGAGATAAAGTGGATGGATATTTTGGATAAAACTCATATGGACACTTGCTTTCCCAACTAACATGCGTGTGTGGCCCTTTCACAGGTAAAGTCCAGTCACGATTTTAATACTAAAACGAGGAGTGGTTTTCAGCCACTCACCCATTTGCTTCAGACTCCTCCCATGATCTCAGAAAGGCTTTACGCTGCTGAGGGCTAGGTGTGATTTTTGCCGTGTCAAAATACATACACACCTGTGCTTACGATGGAAGGTGATTTGAACAACGCTCGTGGTTCGAAGGTACAGCAGGATGCACGGAGCAGAAGGTTTGATAATGAGAAATTACGGTTTCCTGCAATTCCTGAGGGCCAGAGTCGGAGGAGTTAGTTGCTTTACGCTGGCAGCAATTTCCCTAAGCCCTGTGAGCCGACATAGCTCAAGCTGTTGCAAAAGCAGACATAGTAGCTACCAGCCACAGCTCTTGGTTGGAGCAAGATTCCCTGGGGGCATGAAATATATTGAAAAACCTTTCTAAATGGGATTGATCACTTAATTCGAGTGTTTTAGAGAAAAATCCCACATAGTCTTCAATTGCTAGCACTTGTTCGCAGCCCCCTGGGAACTGAATAACCGTTTCTTCTCCTGTGTGTGTGTGTGTGTGTGTGTGTATATGCATTTATGTCTTAATTAGACAAACTCATCACAAAGAATGCCATGGCTACAACATATTAAAAGTGTAGGTGTAGGGTAGTCTTTACCTTCCTTAGCTTTCAAAACGAAGCATCGGAAACAGTAAGCCCTTCCTTGAGAGGAAAACGTCTTTTGTCGTCAACCACTGCCACCAGTCCTCAAAACAAAACCAGCGGCAGCACAAAGAGGCCCATCGTGTTTCAAAACAGAGGGGCTGACGGCTGTTTTGTTAGCTGCACACTTTATTTTGAGGGGTTAACTTTTGCCTCCCATTTGTACTTTTTTTTCTCATGAATGAGCAATTAATTACTTTGCGGCTGTCTTTGCTGTTTCAAAGCTCCAGTTGACAATAGCCTTTTGTTTTCCCCGCAATCGAAAAAGCTTTGAAGGATTTCAATCTTCAAAAACAGAGAACACTTTCTTTCTCTTTATTTCTGAACACACTAAAACGCCTATTCTTATGTATATTTAATAATAGGCTTCGAAAAGAGCCTTATTGTTCACCTTAACATGATCTGATTGATTCTCGCAGCTAAGTCAAAGGAACACATACAAATCCCAGTTCTGGAAAACGTTTTCTATTTAAAATTTTTAAACTGTAAACTTTATAATAAACTAGGGGAGGGAATGTAAATATGTTGTATTCTATTTTAAATACAGTTGAGCACAGTTTAAACACAGCCGACTTCTTCTAGATGATCACTCGACTTGGATAATGAAGTGTTGCATCTTGAGTCACGGAGAGTTCACTGCGGCTAGTGTACAGTCAGAGAAAGGCACTTTAGGTGCCCTTATTTATGTTCCTCTCCTGGGAACAAGGACTGCGTGTATTTATGTGTACACGTGCATATGCAGATGGTGGAGATGGCTATTTCACAAGCACTAGCGACGAAGGCCTTCTAGGAGTCCTAAATCCTCTCTTGCGTGCCCTACAAACAGACTGTGAATGATGCAATAGATTTGGCTGGGGTGATGCAACCGCACGCGTTTAGAACCGAAACGTTGATTTAATAGTCTGATATCTAGTTTACATATCCCTGGTTTCAGCCATGGAACCGAAAATATGAGTGAGTCAGCTAAATCAATGGACAAACTTCCATCCATCCTCAGGAGAGCTAAGCTGAGAATCGAGTCTATCTTAGCTTCATCTCACGACTAAAAGAAAAATTACAGTCTGGAGACAAGTGTGCTAATTATCAGTCACTTCTTTATCCTACTGCTGACAAGAGTGCCCATGGTCACACACACACACAAATCAGTTAATAAAGAACTCTAAGTGGCTAAACTTCAGCAAATTGAGAATGTGCTGTAATTACCTCAGCTGTCCGTTTCAGTTTCTGTTCCTCAAGTGCAGTGTTTTGGGTTTTAAGATGTTAACATCTTCTTCCTGGTCCACTGGAGAACTTAATAAGGTGTTTTCTCTGTCATCATGTCAAAAGCACATAACGAAGACAGCAAGACAAGATATCTGCTGAACCAACCAGCTTAAGCCCACGGAAATAGCTCCCATTGTGTCAAAGTGGCCAGCAATGATGGCCTGGGTTTTTAAGGGTACCATCCTTCCTTTGCTCAAATTGATGCGCAAAGCCACTCCCCAGCTATGTGAGACCGTTGGTTGGTATTAGCAGTCGCCATAAGGCTCAGTTGACAGAACGCCATTCTCTCATTATGGTTGCCTACCTGAACCACCAAAGGCAACTTTGTGGTGCCAGGCTTTCCATGAAGACATCTAGAATCGAAGTGAGTAAGCAGTTGTACAATGAGCTTCTCAATCTTGTAGTTCTATCTTGATATAGCTAAATAAAACCAAATTCAGATAAAAAAATAATGTGTCTTGGCTTCATTACTGTTTGGCGCACACTATCCTTGGTGTAAATTTTGTGATCCCTGGCTACAGCAGGCTCTGCCCTGCCATCTCTCTGATGATGAGTGTCTGAATTTTCCCATTTTACACTATAATGCAGCTCAGCAATGACTCTCTAACATCTCTCCCCTCTAGAGGGCAAGGCTCAAAGTGAAGAGAAAGCTCTGGGATACCCAGCCAACTAAAATCGGAATGCTAGCTATGTTGTTTTCTGATGGCATGAGCCAGAACAAATCACTCACCAGCTCAGCTTTAGTTCCTTCTTCTACAGAAAGGTGATCCAAAAGGAGGTCCATGTAAAATCACAGTCTGTGCTGGTAAGAGGTTAAGTAACTGTAAGTTGCTTCCTTAGGTTGACTGGGATGGAGTTGCCATGTTTATTGCTAAGGCTCTAGACACACACTGTCTACTGTCTTCACATAGCCCTGGCCTCCACTGCCAGCTCATGCCGTATAGTGTAGGCTTTAGTTGTTAGGACAGCCATATGAAGCACTTCTCAAGGTGGGATTTAGCTATTCAAATACTCTGAGCCGCAGATTAAAAAGCAGATATGTTCTCATATGCCAAATTCTCTTCTTATGGAAAAAAAGACAATAGGGATTGTAGTAGGCAATACAGTAGAGTGCCCGCTGCGTCATCCACACTGAGAACCAATTCCCTTCTCTCTTTAGCTTTCACCCCATCCTTAGCCACAATCCCTATCTTCCTACATAAATAAAACTACTCATTCACATATTTCTGTCTTTAGACAATACTTAAATTTTCTTAAATTTTATTTATTGAGTAATTTAACTTATTAGAATGTAATTTGTTAAAATATTATTTTCTGGATCAGCCATAATCTTGTGAGACAGCATCTGTAGAAAAGGCTTTGAGGCCTGATCAGGGTTAATCTTAGCTCTTAAAGAAAAAAATTTACACAGTATTAACTATATGCCAATTATTGTACTAACGTCTTTACAAAAATTGTTTTTATTTAATCTTCAAAGCAACTCAATAGTTCTGTATCATTATCCCACATACTGACTGAGAAAGGACATTTTCCTCAGTGTTATACAAGCATGAGAGAAAAGTCTCCAACTAAGGTATAATCAGCGGCAAAGCCTGCTCTCTGAAGGGTGACAGAGTGTCACTGGTGAGCAGAACACATCACAGAGCTATCAGAACTGTGACATATCCAGATTTCTTACCATGTTTAGAGAAATCTCATTCAAGTGGCTTTTTAAATTGCACGTGTGTACACACGTGCATACGCATGCATTTGTGCAAGTTCATGTATGTGCATGTGCATTTGAGTGCATTCGTGTGTGGTCATGTGTGTGTGCATGTGTGTGCATGTGCATTTGTGTGCATTCGTGTGTGTGCATGTGTGTGCATGTGCACTTGAGTGCATTCGTGTGTGGTCATGTATGTGTGTACATGTGTGTGCATGTGCATTTGAGTGCATTCGTGTGTGGGCATGTGTGTGTGTGCATGTGTGTGTGTGCGTATTTGAGTGCATTCATGTGTGGTCATGTGTGTGTGCATGTGCATTTGAGTGCATTCATGTGTGTGTGCATGTGCATTTGAGTGCATTCATATGTGCATTAGTGTGCATTCATGTATGTGCATGTGTGTGCATGTGCACTTGAGTGCATTCGTGTGTGGTCATGTGTGTGTGCATGTGTGTGCATGTGCATTTGAGTGCATTCGTGTGTGGTCATGTGTGTGTGTGCATGTGTGTGCATGTGCATTTGAGTGCATTCATGTGTGTGCATGTGTGTGCATGTGCACTTGAGTGCATTCGTGTGTGGTCATGTGTGTGTGCATGTGTGTGTGTGCATTTGAGTGCATTCATGTGTGGTCATGTGTGTGTGCATGTGCATTTGAGTGCATTCGTGTGTGTGCATGTGTGTGCATGTGCATTTGAGTGCATTCATGTGTGTGCATGTGTGTGCATGTGCACTTGAGTGCATTAGTGTGTGGTCATGTATGTGTGTGCATGTGTGTGCGTGTGCATTTGAGTGCATTCGTGTGTGGTCATGTGTGTGTGTGCATGTGCACTCATGGAAGTGGGAGGACAGCTTGCAGGAGTCCGTTCTCTCCTTCCACCGTGTGGGTTCCAGGGCCTTACTTCAGGTTGTCAGACTTGACAGTAATTTCTCTCCTTGCTGAGCTATTTTGCCAGCACCAAAGTCGATTTTTTTAAATTTCTAGGCACTAGTCTCTTTTTCTGTCTTACAAGGTGGGTGCCTGAGGCAGCTGTTCAGATGCCAAACTCAAACACCAGAAGTCATTATGTGTGACCTCCAAAGGAAGTGTGACTTTCACCCAACGGACCTCCTAAACACTGGTAAATTAAAATGCCCATTTTAAACAGAAAAGTTCGAGCTGAAGAAGATGACGTAAACCCAAACTGTACTCAATGAACGTATCAGCTCTTCCCCAAGATGTGCTTTCCTCTTCAATCTGAAAAGGTCAACGTCAATAAATAGACAGCTGTATGTATGCGTAACATATTGTAATATGTTCATATAAATTTACACTTGACAACATTCAAATAGGCCTTGGAAAGCTTGGTTCTCTATAATGAAAGGGTTTGGGACATACTGCCTTAAAGATAGTGTGTCAGGGACACACTGGGAAGGACTCTCTGACCTTTTCCATCCTCTGCCCTGAGAGAGAGCAGAGAAACTAGAATTCTCTCAGCCACTTCTCCCTGAAGAATGCCATAAAACCTAGCTGAATTTCCCTTCATGTAGATCCCCATGAACCCAAAAGAAATCGTATCACAGTAAAAGGTCCTGGCAGGCCTTGCCTAACTCACCATTAAATCACGCTTCTGCCTCCAACCATACTTATAGTTCGAAGGGACTTCATTTTGAAGACTCCCATGTCTGTGAAAATTATATTAGATAAGCAAGTATGCTTTTCTCTTGTACTTTCCTTAGGCAAGTCTCAGCTACACACATTGCCATGAATGGGAAAACAATACTAGTTTTCTCCCTTGTGGCCTGACTTAAAAGAATATTCCAAAGGGATCGGCATTACGTATTCTTTCTCCCTGCTGCAGCAAAACAACCAAGCAAAAGCAACTCAAGGAAGGCTTGATGTCGACTCTTAATCTGAGGGATGCAGACCAGAATGGAGGGAACGCATGCGGCAGGAACTAGAGGCGACTGGCCACAGGGAACACAAAGATGGATGCTGGTACACGTCTTGCTTGCTTTCCCCTTTGTTATTCAGAGACAGACCCCAACTGCAAGACAATGACACCCACAATAAGTGGGGGTCTTTCCCTCACACCAGGAGAGTACCTCCAAACTCAATCCAAATTCAATCTGTTGACGATGAGCCTTCACATGGGTCTCTCTAAGCCTCTTTCCAGCTTCTTTCAATGTTGGCTGGGCCTCTCCTATCCCAGCCTCTACTTTAATTACTTGGTTATAATCAGGGAAAAAATTACAATTTTTAAATTTTTTTCATATAATATATTTGCATCATATTCTTTAAGAAGGAAAGAAGAGAGTAAAATAACAGTAAAGATGTCTGAAAAAGTCATAAGGAAATCTTTATGACAATTAACTATCTACCTAGAAATGCCTATAATATGTGTAAGCTGGTATACAAATACACAAATATAGTTTAAATGAGATGTCCCCACTAGGCTGACAGTGTTCCCCTCCAGGAGCTAAAGACCATGTACCAAAAGCCCCAGCACCAGGCACAAGAAGCATCCCACTGAGTTGTTGGTCAAGGCTGACCAAGAGATACCTCAAACTTTACAATCATTACTATTGTCCTTGATTGCCCCACCCCTTAGTTGCAGAAGGTAAATCCTTGTTTCTAAAGAGTGCATGCTCTTCAGACATGTTAACAGAAGGTGCCATACAACCTTCCAAAGGAGAGAAGCAACCAATAGCTGCCCTACTATGATGTCTATGAAACACAGCAATGACCAGCATGGCACAACAATCTTAAGGGTGCTGTAGTGGCATGGGTACCTTGTAGCCAACAGGAAGTAATCAACAACTCTCTATTTTGACTTAAGAACTAGTCAATCTTAGGGAAATCAAACCTGGTACTGGAAGGATAGCTAACTGGAAGGAGAGGACTGGTGAAGCCATGGACCTCGACGAAGAACCTACAACCACCACTTTACTAAACCAACATGATCTGCAACTGTACTCTAAATATTTGTTCTCATAACCACGAGAAGTATATTCCTCAGCCCTCATCAAGGAAATTCTCTTTGCAACAGACAGAAACCATTACAGAAAACCACAATCAATCTGATGCAGAGTTGGAAAGCTGTAAAGTCACAAAAGAATGTGTCTTCAAGGCAACTCCCACACCTAAGGGTCAGGGAACATTGTGGAAGAGGAAGCAGAAAGATTGTAAGAGGCAGAAGATCAGGGAGTTTGCTGTGAAATTGTGTCTCCTAGTGATGTTAGAAGCCATATCCATTAAGTATTGCCATTGTAAGTCCTCCAAACACAAGGACAACATCAGTAGTCATGCTAACATGGGCAGGAGAAATCCCATGAGGCCTCAACCTACATATAGAACTACAGGCAACTAAGGAATGTTAAAAATGGGAGAAATAGTCTTCCCCAGGGAAGAGCACACCAATTGATTTTCCAATACCAAATAGTCATCCCTAAGAACATTTACAAGTAAGTAACACTATACAGATTGAGAAGATTGCATTTATGTATTTAGAAATATACTTACATATATGTACATATATACATATAAATATACATACACATATAAACAACCAATAAAAAAAGATGGCATGAGTTTAAAAGAGAACAAGAATGAATATATAAAAAAGGTTTGGAGGGAGAGAAATGAAAAGGAAAATGGTGTCATTATAATCTTTAAAAAATGAAAGAAATTTTAGAGGCTTGAAAAATTGTTTTTCATACAATATATTTTGATCATATCTTTTCCTTCTCCCAACTCTTTCTACCTCCTTAGCCATCCAACTTCATACTCCTTCTCTTTGTTTCCCCAGCGTCTCTCAAAAAATATCAAAATAAACAGAAAAACAATAAGACCAAAAAAGGAAACATAGCAAAAAGCTCACGGGGTGGGGTGGGGGGACACATAGAGTCTGTTTTGGGTTGGCCAACTACTCCTGGGCATGGAACCTGCCTTGAATTGTGGTTGATATACCTAGTAACTCTCCACTGGTTAACACTAATTTTCCCATCCCCAGTAGACATCAATCACAAACAGCTTTTTAGTTAGAGGTGGGATTTTGTGTACATTTCTCCTTCTCAGAGGTGCAGTTTTGTATGGTTTGAACCTATGCATGTCTCTGTGAGTTTATATGTGTATCAGTAATCAGGGAGCTCCTGATCCAGATAAAAAGGAACATGTCACCGAAGAAAAGATGCTTGCTCTGGTAGGTTTGCCCTTGTCATCTCTCATCCCATTTAGGACAGCACTATTCAGTACAATTCAAGGGGAGGGCATTAGAAATATAAGGGTTAAAAGACAAGAATGGGAAGAGACAAATCTGACAGAACAGAAACGTCAGGAACTGTCCCAAATATCATCCAGAGGGCACTACACTACAGATGAGCCCCTTTGAGTCCCAACCTACTAGACTTTGTGCTGCCCCATCCAAGTCGTCATTAGTCTATACTGCACTATCTATGCAACTCAAGTTCTCATAATTGTATTTCCTGTTGACAAAATGGATCCTCCATGACTTTGTGTTTCATGACCAAGATGCATTCTGTGTAAGCCTGTGGCAGGTCACAAGAAGAGGAGAGTTCTATTCGGTTCCCCGTGTGCAGGAATGGGTCTGACCTTCCTCAAACTATAGAAGTATTGTCAAGAGGACATAAAGAAACACCAGACAGTCAAAAGTACCCTCACCAGAGGGAGAGCTTCTCCATCCCAGGTCCCAGCCTACCCCTGTCCCCACCACCTGCTGTGTGACTTTGCATACATTATTTAGTATCTGTGAGTCTGTTTCCATGTATGCTAATTGAAAGCATAAAAAAATGTTGTCTGTTCATCTAGCTGTGTAAAACATTGGTAAAGAAATATCCTAGTTGAATGCATTTGGGAAATTATAAAGCCTCATAGCAAGACTGTCATAAATTGAATATCTCTGATGCAAAAATTTAATATCTGAAATTTTTCAAAAGCCCAACTTTCTGAGTACCAATATGGCATCTTAAGTGAAAAGGCCATACATGGTCTCTTATCACAAGTGGCAGTCCAAACACAGGTGCACAAAAATTACTGTGTAGGGGTTTGGAATGTAACCCGATTGGTAGAATGTTTGCCCAGCAACCCAGCACTACCTGAACCAGGTATGCTGCTACACCCCTGTGACCTCAGATGGAGGCAGAAGGATCAGAGGTTCAAGGTCATCCTCAGCTACAGAGCAAATTCAAATTCAGCCTGAACTTTTAAGACCTGGCCTTGCAATCTTAAAAAATTAAGTTAAATTAAAATTTGGAGCCAGGTGTGATGGCGTATACCTTTAATCCGAGCTTGTGGGAGCAAAGACAGACAGAACTCTGAGTTCCTGGCTAGCCTGGTCTATATGAGTTCCAAACAAGCCAGACTTTACATATATATGTGTGTGTATGTATACGCACACACATATATACATATATGTGTATATATAATCATATCTATGGAGTAATCATCAGGCTATGTGTGCAAAGAGCATATGAAACATCAGTGACTATATATGTGTGTATATTATGTATGTACATAATACACAGACATGTATATGTACCCGCATCCTTCATATGTGCACTATATGTGAGCAGTGTCCATGAAGGCCAGAAGAAGGTGTCATTTCCCCCTGGAACTGGAGTTACAAGGAATTGTAAGCTGCCTTATCTGGGAGCTAGGAACTGAACTCAGGTCCTCTAAAGAGCAGTGTTTTAGTTACGTTTCAATTACTGTGGCAAAACACCATGAGCAAGGTAACTTATAAAAGCTTGTTGTATGAGGCCTTACAGTTCCAGAGGATGAGTCCATGACCATCGTGGCAGGAAGCATGCAAGAAAACAGGCAGGCATGGTACTGGAGCCCTAGTTGAGAGTCCACATCCTTATTCAAAAGTAAAAGGGAAAGAAAGCTAATTGGGAATGGCACGGCTTTTGAAACCCCGAAGCCCAAGCCCAGGGACACACCTCCTCAACAAGGCCATGCCTCCTAATCCTTCTAAAAAAGTTCCACCAATGGGGACTAAGAATTCAAATATATGAGCCTGTGCAAACCATTTTCATTCCTACCACAACAATCAGCAAGTGCTCTTAACCACTGACCCATCTCTCCAGCCCCAAACCAGCAACAAATTTTTGAATCCCATTCCTAAGATACCTCATTAGTGCAGAAACATTTCAAAATTTTATAATGTAAAATCCAAAATACCTTTGGTCACCCACATTTCAACTAAGGATATGCAGTTTGAATTATTTCTGCTCCTTTTAGTAGCCTCGGGGCTAAGTATTCCTACACCAACTGAATATATTTAGACCTGCTTAGAAGGAAGTGACTCACATAACATGCACCATGGGTATTCCTACAGGCCCTATACTTCAGCTCCATTGCAGAAGCTCACACATTTACCCACCTTTACCATAACAAAACTTATCTGTGACCAGTGCAGTCAAGACCCCTTGCCTTCGGAAAATGTTCAAAATGCCTTTGCCAATCCTAGAAATTGAAATCTCAGAAGCTGTTGCTTTGTTCTGCTAGCCTTCGTACGTGTTTTTCATTGATTGCAGAAAAGCTGAACTGCCAAAAGAATTAGTCTATTGCTGCCTCTTTAACAGACTTTTCTCTTCATCGTCCCTGGCTTGTATAGGAACCAGATGGTAAAACCAAGACTGGAACATCCTTTGGTGTCCAGAAGGAGGCCGGTCTGGCCAAAGCATTGTCATTCCTGTCAGCAGCCAGAGTCAAAAGCATTTTTGTAGTTAATCATCAGAAGCGCCTACTGCCTCCAACAGCCCCTCACGCGGTGTTTGTCAGCATGAAGGCTCCATCCACACCACAGATGACGCCATGTCGGCAAGAAATGTGTTTCAATATCCTTCAGCAATGAGCTGAGCAAATTTTCATGGCTGACACCCAAAGCAACATGGAATTTAGTGCTGAACTTCTTTTTGACCAAATTCTGTGAATACCAATGCCTTTCATCTCTAGAAACTAACCTCTCTCGGCAAATTCTCCTGGGAACGTTCACTAAAGCACAGGACGCTAAAAGATTGCAGCAAATTAGCAAAATGTCTTTAAAGTAATTAAACACACTCTCACACACATACACACACACTCACACACATTCTCTCACACACACACAACCTCACAACCCATACACTCTCACACACACTCACGTTATCTCTCTTACACACACACACACACAACTTTAATCTCAGAAGACGTGAAGTTCGTCTTAGACTCCGCAATTTCATGCCTCCCAGCAAAGCTCTTGTCTACTCCAGCAGCAGCAATCAGCTGCAGCAGTGAGATGGCGAATATGAAAATAACAGAGGAAATGCACTGTGCTTTGGAGCTAAACTAGAGGCGTTTGGGTGGACACATGAAAGGAAGGCACTGAATAATAACGGTTTAAAGTGTGCAGAGTGGTGAGCTTATCAGGCCTCGTATGGAGCTGATGGAGGCTATTCATTTCTTAAGTACTAGAGAGAAGCAAGTCTGGCTATCTGGAGAGAGACGTCCAAAAAATGGCTCCTCCACTTTACAGTTGAAGATTGTCACCATATCAGAGCAGCTCGGATGAATATTTCATACAAAAGGTGTAAGTAAAGAAATTTGCAGGAGATGCCCAGGACAGATGAACCAAATTACACTTCCATGCTACAATATTGCAAGAAGACCTAACACAGACCCAACCTCTTTGTATGGTGAAATGGCACATGCACAGCAAATGAAACAGGGCTCAGAGCACAGTCCACAGAGGTGTCAAGCTCGACCTCCTAAATGCTTACAGAAACCGGAGCCCCATAATGCTGAGGCTTTCCGTGGTATTGATTTCCATGGTGCTTAAAATTCATAGTCTCTGCACAGAAAAAAGTAAGATGGCATTTGTGGTGCGAGCCTTAGTAGAGTCTGGTTAATGGAAGTTAGAATCCCTGGTGAAATATAGAACTGTTTGCTTTGGGCTGATGACATCTGAGATACGATGATCTGTGTCATTCATCTTCTCCTTAAAGGTGTGTCATAAACTGAGATGTGTGACTGACACCGCAGGCTACTGGCTTGGTTTGGTTTCCTCTTTAGAGTCATTGGTAGCTTATTAACTGCACACAAACTCAGTTACCTTTAATGATCTTTGCTGTCTTTCAATTTCATGCAGAGGATATATATTATGGGTATAATAACCCATAAAAGTGATAAAGAACATTTCAAATTAAACAATAGACAAAAATCCTTAATGCTGTGGATAAGGCTTAGCAGGTGTTATTTGAAAGGATAACAACTGAAAAACTCTAGAAAACAAACAGGGCAACGTTGGCATCTTTTGTTTAAAGATTATTGTGTTGTGGCTTCTTTTCCCATGGCGAATGGGAATGATAGCATGCCATGATTTAAAAACTGAACTCCACAGGACAGAGAAGCGATGCAGGAGGGAGTGCATAGGCTTCTTTTCCAAAGCCCACCGCCTAACTTAAATGCCTTTTGATTGGCTAATCATTCTCATTCTCAACAGAAATGATTGGAAACAAGCTTCCTTAAACCCCTCACTTTAGCTGTGAACACAGCCAATCAGAAAAAAGACCAGTTTTGAACCTCCACAATAAATAGGTTCATATGTTTAAAGAAACATGGCTCTTAGTTGCCCTTTGTTAAAGAAACATTCCTTCTTCCACTTCTCAGGAAAAAGTTATTGGTTTTGCTTCATGAAGCCTTAAGTGAACTGCAAACTGCTTTATAATAAATTAAAAATATTCCAGAAAGTATCCTAATACTATGCTTCTATTCAAAATCCCAAAAGCTGCAGATCCCGTGCTGGCAGCTGCATTCACCTAAAGGAAAACACTTCTCAGAAAGGAATTGCAGATTCCTTGCCCCTTTTGTTCTATATATTATATAAAAAGAGAGCTTGGAATCACCTGGAAATAATCATACATTTAAATAAGACCCTGATGTTAATTTTCCCCTCACAATCATATTAAGAAGCCAGTAAAATATGAATTACATAAAACCAAAGGATTCATGTAAGCCCTCACCTGTTACATAAGAAGCAGAACCTTATGTAATATGCCTTTTCTTACTAATTCTTCAAAATCTGAATGCTTTGTGTGACACCAAAGAACACTGAATAATGGGTTTAAATATTTTTTAACTGTTTGAATATGCAGAGCACATCTACAGGAATATTGCAAGTAGTTTGGTGACATCTAGTGGAAATAGTGACTTGCAGCCGGAGACATTCAGAGCCCAAGCAAATGGAGCTACTGGAACCTTGAGAATAATAAACAAGCAAAGATGAGTTGTTTTTTTTTTTTTGCCCTCTTCCCTAAGTAACAAGAATGAGAGAGATTAGGTAGTCCTTCTGAGAAAAAAAAATAGCTTATCATTTATGTTAATTACTATTAAAACATTGATTATATAATGCAGAATCTTTGTAAAGAATTTTGAATAGAAAAAAACACACAAGAAAAAAATCTATAACACTTCCATCTACAAGAAGCCACCATTCGAGAAGCCATAATTCATAAAAAAAAATCTTCTCTTCTGGGCTTCATATATTCTGATGATTTTTCCCAAGAAGTTTGGATATTCCCAATAGATAATTTTTATCCCAATTTTTAACGATGCAACCATTTTTTGCAAGTTACTTGGTATAAAAATGATTCCGAGGAGCAGAGTACTCTAGTGTGACTTCCTTTTCACAGTTGGGAGTTGTAAGTCTACATGTCTACAGCAGTGGTATAACAGTCCAGGGCTGATCAAGAGCAGTTGCAGAGAGAGTCTTTCAACTAGAATAGTTTTTAAACTACCACACTGTTCAGAGCTATTGCAAATAGGTATTTTGCCTCAACAACATTTTCTAAGGGACTTACTGTGTTATCAGACCCTAAAGACATGAGACAGGAGAGGCCCGGGCTTTACCATAGATTCCGACACTCCAATAAGGAAGAAGGCAGTATATTTTAAATCACAGAATTATGGGCAGTGGAGAGAACTTGAACAAAAGACAGAGTTAGGATTTCTGAAAAAGGAGCCACGGTGACTCCTCAAATGAGAGGTAACAAGCAGGCAGGACTTGAGAAGGTGAGCAAGAAAGGGAGGTGCCTCCCGAGAAGCAAACCTGAACAAAATCAAGAACGGACTGGCAGCCGGGCGGTGGTGGCGCACACCTTTAATCCCAGCACTCGGGAGGCAGAGGCAGGAGGATCTCTGTGAGTTCGAGACCAGCCTGGTCTACAAGAGCTAGTTCCAGAGCAGGCTCCAAAGCCACAGAGAAACCCTGTCTCGAAAATCCAAAAAAAAAAAAAAAAAGAACGGACTGGCATGCTGTGGGCCAGTATCCTCAGGGAAAGCCACAGCAGTGGCCCATGTGACTGGAAAGAGACCAGAAGCAGGTGGCCAAGGATCTTTCCCAGAGAGGTTAGAAAACCCACTGAAAGTTCTTTTTAAGGAGAGCACCATGATGACATTAGCACCTTATAAAACCGTGCTGAGAAAGCCTAGCATGTGAGTAGTGTAGACCAGCTAGTGGGCTGTCACAGCAGCCTTGGAAAGAGGATGAGGCCTGAAGCCCTAAACACTACATTTTCACAGGAAGCTGAGACCCAGGAACTAGCAGGGGGCAGACCAGAGGACCCAAATGTGTTGGCTTGAAATGAGGGTGTACTATGAAGCATGTTGGCCTAGACTAGATGACCAGAGGGCAATCAGGCAATTATTAACTAAGGGCAAATGTATACAAACTTTGATCTATACATTGACAATACAGTTCAGGATCAAACCAGTCTTAAGATTTTAATGTTTTTGTGTCTATAAGGCATACACATAAGACTGGTATAGTTACTAGAAGTTTCCTTCAGCAGATAGGTCAAAGTAAAGATAGATAGATAGATAGATAGATAGATAGATAGATAGATAGATAGATAGATAGATAGATAGTATGTCTTCACAACTCTGATGTCAGAGAATGCCCATACTTTGTGTAGGATAGTTAATGCCTCTAATTGGCCCCTATACAATACCAGGACTTAGGGGGTAAGAGGAGTGCTAAATGGGTTAGAGACATGATCAAAGAGAATCAAAGGGAAAACTAATTTTAGCTGTCATTGCGGTCTGTCTGTATAGAGTGTCATTAGAAAGACTGAATGCCCTGCTGAACTGTAGGACTGAGAACCCATTGCTGAACTGTGGAGAACAGCAAGATGATAGACTCAAGCCGTCGCTGCCTCTGGGCCTGGGCCTGCACACATACGAAGAGCCGCAGAAAGCTCAGTGACGCCTGCATCCTGAGTGGTGATCTGATGGGTTAAGTCAACATCACCAATGCACCGTGCCCTTGGCGTGTGCTCCCTGCACCTTGCACCATGCAATGACACACTTACCACTGACAGTGTGCTCATCTAGGAATGCCTGTTTTACAGACATTGTCTACTGGAATCCTCCCAAAAGCCTACAATGATGAGGGAAAGTTTGACCCTTTGATGATTAGGAAGGCCACATCACTTACCCAGAGCCACTCAACCCAGAAGTGGGAAAGCTCAGATTCAAGCTCTGTTCTCCAACTCTAGACCTCTGCTTTAAACGATGGCCCTTCCTGAGGTTGGCTCTGTTCATTTATTTCTTTTTTAACATATCGATTTTCTGTTTTGTTGCTACTTAATACTTTGCGATGAACCAAGCATGCCTCTAGTTAAGTTATTAATATCAACATAGATTTTCCTTCCTTCTTTGGGCTTGTGGTTCCACAATTGACTTCGTGGTGTCTCTTGTTTTGCTTCAGAGCAGACCGAGCTGGTATGTGAGAGACAGGTGGCAGCCAGTTGCTATGGCAATTGCCTGTCATTAATGATAAAGG
Source organism: Dicrostonyx torquatus (assembly GCA_028555095.1). Lineage (NCBI taxonomy): Eukaryota > Metazoa > Chordata > Mammalia > Rodentia > Cricetidae > Dicrostonyx > Dicrostonyx torquatus. The sequence goes on along the minus strand of JAQHUG010000172.1, from coordinate 3,567,978 downwards.
GTAATTACTGCAGCAAATTTCTGTTTAGCTTGAAATCTGACTTGCCCCCTCCCCACAGGGGGCACAGCCCTTTATCCCCTCTCTACACAAAATGGCCTATCATCTGCCTGGACCACTCAGCATCACTGCTAGCCTGATTTCTTAAAGACAGAAGGAAGAAGACGAGATGAGTCACATCTGAAAAAAGCTCAAAAAGAAAAAAGAGATTCACATTTCCCTTATTTATCGATTGCATAAACTTGTTTTCCCATCATTAAAATTTGCCAAAAATACAATAACCCCATGCATTACCCACCCATAGGCCACGTTCAATGACTTTTTGAATGTCAACAAGACTTAACTACTCAGACTCTAGGAATAACCAAGACTCTTAATCTGACTCTCAGAGCTACAGAAAACATATATGCAGTATTAAAATTTGTCCCAAGCCACTTACTAGCACTTACTGATTAGTGTGCCAGAGGCACTGAGAAGTGGAAATTGTCTTGAGTGTCTCTTCATTCATTTTGAACTCCTAAAGGAACTCAAAAAGGAAAATTTTGATCCCTGTCAGGTTAGAGGCTGTGAGAGGTAAACATCATCAAAAAATAAATGACAAAATAAAAATGAAGAAACTGAAAAGCCAGAATCGAATCAAATACCTGTGTAGTCCCTCATCTCTCTCCACCCCTAAACCTGGGGTCCAAATGTGTCTCCTTCGGTTTCTTTCGAACTACAGCCCATAATTACTTCACACGCCAATGAGGAAAACCCAGGAACTGTACTACTCACCAACAAGATACTCAGTGATGACAGTACTGTTTCATAACTGTCTTTTTCTTTTTTAATCCTGATTGCACTTACATTTGATATGGAGAAATGGGCGAGATTTGAATCAGAGACAGTGTGCTGTTCTAAGAACATAAAGTATGTGCTTTCCCTAGAGACTAATGTGTCAACACATCTCTAATTCTAGTCCCTGAATTGGATCTACTAATCAAGGTTGTGTTTTGCTTTATCAAATTTTTTTTTGCATATTACCACAAGGTCCTGAAACAGAGAAAGTTTGGGAGGCAAGGAGCCCCAGGTCTGGGTTGTGTAACGAAGATGGGAAGGGGAAGACTACGATGGTGTCATTTCACACCCTGGAGCTGTAGTGTAATGATCAGACTCGTCTTCTCGAAGCAAGCATTCTTCTTCTTTTTTTAATCAAGGTAAGATGATGCTTTTTCACCTTGAGAAGCTTCAGTTGACAAGAAAGATGAGGATTTGGATGCATAAAGTTGTAGGGCACTCTCTCTTGAGTGCCTGTGGCATATTAGGAGCAAGGAGTCTGAAGGAGACAGAAAACCGGTAAGAGAATGAATGGGGAAAAGGAATGAAGAGCGTTTGAGGTCTTCAGGCACAGCGCTGCTTCTCGCTGTCTCTAGACTCAGAGGTCAATTAGCTCGTCTCCCTGAAGGAGGGAAGTTCTTCCCATTTTATGCCATGGTGCATTCCAAGCCTCTCCAAGTGTGTTTGGAACATGGCAAACCCTAGATCAATATTTACTGAACATATGAATCACATTGTTTTGAAGCTTTCTGCCATTTCAATACAAAATCCTATAATCTTTCCTGGCATCTTTGTTTAAATTCCTATAACCATAAAGGCTCGTTGGGCCATAAATTACCACCTAGACTGTAGCTGTACCAGTCAGAGCAAGCAAGACCAAACAAGATCAGACTGAGATTTTAATATACAGAGTTGATTCCTTTGCTTGCTTTCAGGCTGGACTGGTATTTCACTTCTGCAATTCTCTATTAATTAAGATGGAAGACAAAGATGAATCTTATTCCTATGCCTTCCTATAATGGGGTGCTTGATTCTACACGTCATCAGTTAATAACAACAACAACAAAAGAGCAGATGAAAGGGTTGGCGTACAGAAGCATCCTCAAGTCTCCAGACTCCACGACTACCACATCTAAAGATTCCTAGAAGACATGAGAGAGTCAGGGTAGTATTTCCTCCTTTGATTTCCCCTCTCCTTGTCTCTTCTCCTTGACTTCAGGTTGGCTTTGTCAAAGGAAAAATCACATGTACACACTGCTGCTTCTCTGCCTCCCTCTCTTCCTTAGGACATCATTGATTCTTGGCTGAAGGCCAAGTTTCTTCTTCCTCAGAGGACATTTGGAAATCTTTGGAGCTGTTTTCTGGCTCGATGATACTCCCAGCATCTGGTAGACACAGGCCACTGAACATCCTGTTATACACAGGATAGTTGACAACACAGAATGGCAACAGGGCTTAAGGTGGAGAAGCCTTCTTCCCAGTATCTAACACTGTGTCCCAAATGTTAAAGCCAAACATTTCTCATACCTTGTCTCAAGGCTTCCGAGATTGTGGAAACTGCACAGGACTTGGAACATTTCTATAACAGAGGCTTACAGAGTTTAAGTGACGTGTTCCTAGGCCACACAGCCACAAGTGGCTCCAATCCCTGTGACTGAAACTGCATGCTGCCGCCTCTCAGGGTCCTCCTCCAAGATGACCTGAAAGCCCAGGCTCCCACTTAGCAGATCGTTACACTGGCAGAATCACTACTCACCAGTATGGTGTGTCTAGACACTTGGGTTGGTTCCCAATGTAGATGAGACAGACACGAAGCCTTGCTTATATCAAGCACTGTTACATGCGCTACCGTCACACAAGAAAATCAAGGCTTAAAGAGGTGAGGTCAGAGAGCCAGCAAGGTGCAGAGATAAGGTCTGGTTCCCAAAAGTCTGATGCTAATTTCTCTAATCCTTTCTAACCACTACTCAATTTTGCTAGTATATCCTCAAAGCTGGGGAAGTGATGGTGCAAGCCACTCAATGGAATGTGACCCTTTCTTCTTCAGAATCTGTGTGCACCTCAGGCGCACCAGTGAGAAAGAAACTTCACTTCCTTTGATAGTTTTTTAAATTGTGGGCATGCATATGTAGCTGTGCACACACACGTGCTTACAGGTACTTGTGCCTTTGCATGTGGATGCGAAGGTCGGTGATCAATTGTTGGAAGTCCCCAGAATGTGCTTGCTCTCCCCAGTACTGAAGTTCCAGAAGGATGCTACCATGTCTTGCTATATGTGGGTGCTGGGAATTCAAACTCAGACATTCATGCTTGTATAACAAGTGAAACGTCCCTTCAACCTCGATTTATTTTTAATTGGCATATAGTAATTGTACAGATGTATGAGGTATGATGTCGTCTTTTGTTAATGGTAGACACAGAAAGGTATGTGATTTTCTTCAAGTGGTCGCACTCATACATGGAGTCTAGAAATGTTGACCCCTGTGTCAGCCATGGTGGAGATGCTGAAGCCTCCATGTTACTGAACTAATGTTCATGATACTGAAAGTCTGAGGATGAGAAATAAAGTCCTCTCCAGCGCCATTAGCCCCTGAAGCAAACCACTATCACCCTCATTTACTGCTTTGAAATCCTCTTTCATTGTTTGCATAAAATTTCCTTTTATTAAGTGCAGGATATGAAAAGGTTTTCAAATAATTAGTACAGTTAGTCTAAATGAAAAAAAAGCTAAAAGGAAAACTGTGTGCAATTAGAATTTGCATAATTTCTTTAACACTGCTTAAGTTGTCTACATTTGCACCTCAAAGTAGGATAGGGTTTTGGGTGAAACAGAATAAAACCATATGCCTGACCTTTGGTGTCCCTCTATCCACCTCCGCCTGTTACGGAGCCTCAGCAATTACATCCTTGAGCGCTTTGTCCTCAACAAGTTTTCCTTTTTAATTCTTGCTTATTATATCTCAAATGAACTTCATAGAAGCAGAAGGTTAATGCATGGGTTTTCAGACATGAGTCAGTAGATCTTGTGAGTCATTTGTCCCCATAGATAGTCCTCACAGTGTCACAAATTCATTGCAAAAACACCCAACTCTTCTCACTTTATGAAAAAAAAAAGTATGCTTTATGGGTACCCACACATAAGATGAATTTACATAAATATATACATTACCTACTGCCAATTAGTATGCATTTATGAGCAGGGCCCAATAACCCTGATGATAAGTGAAAGTACATCCGTGCCGAGTCATCCCTGGGAAACCAATGGGAGTCTCAGCAAGCATTCAACTTACGAGTAGGTGGAGGGGACTCATTACGGGCCTGGCTTGTTGCCTTGTTCTGTTAGAAACCTTGATTAAAGAAATAAAAAACATGGAATGCTAATTAAACTATTTGACCAATCTCAATAAACAAGTAGGTCTAATTTGAGGAGCAAAGAAAGGGGCTAAAACACTGCAGCTCGCCTGGGCTGTTCCTTTCCTTACAACAAGTTTTCCTGATTCCTGCTGTCAGAGTGCCTGTCCCCAGGGCCTACAGAGCAGCAGGGTTGCTGACTCCGGAATAAAGAGAGAGAGAGAAAATGTGTCAACTTGGTGAAGCTCCCTACAAGCCGTGGCTTGCAGGGCTCCCTGAGATTACAGCCCTTGATTGCGGCCTGTCCTGCTCCCAGACTGGCACCCGGTACAGCTGTTGTAAGTCGTGAAGAATGTGTTTAAGTATAAATAGTCCTGCCTGGTTGGAGCAAGCAAAACTGTTCCTTCAGTTCAGTGTGCACAGAGCTCGGAGGCCAGAGTCCTGGGTGTACCAGTTGTATCTCCACATCAAATGACTGTCGACAGAACCCTAGCATATAATATTGTCTATTAGACAGTGCATAAAGGCCTGCACTGTGTGTACATACTGTAGCCACACAGCAAACATTACCAAATGAACCTGCTTTTAGCCCACTGCCACATACGGTGGTAATTAAGGAGAACTGCTTTTTGATTTGCAACTATTTGCTGTTCTGCAGGAAAAACAGAGCTCAGACCATCTTGTTCCATTTGTTGTTGCCACGCTTAATCTTCTGATTCATGAGGAATTATTACACCCAACACCTATGGGGAATTTAATTGTTTGGCTCCTACTCCTCTGGCAAGTGTAATTATGGAGGAGGAGGATCTATAGATTAACATTTTTTCAAAAGCTTCATCTAAGAAAAAATAAATAAAAGGAGGTGGAGTTTTTTGTAAAACCTGGTATTGAGTAACATCCAGGTTTGAAGCAATGCCAGTACTGAGCTTAAGAGAAAATGTCATTGCCTAAGTGGGAGGTCAAACCAGGGACACAGAGCCCAGGACTTTAATCCCATGGTCACTAACCTGAACACCAAAACACCCTATATATCCAACGAGTTTGTAAATTACTGAGCTACATCTTGTATTTATGGATAAAATTATGGAGTAGTTTTGAATGAGATGGGAATGATCTTTTAGGTCTGTTTCCATTGCTCTTTACTGACAAAGCTTCATTGTCTCATCGAATAAGAGAACTAATGATTTCAAAGGCAAGAACGATCTGCCATTTCTCCCTCTGTCCATAAGCGTACTTAGTGCTAGGCAGTTTATGTCCAATAGACAGAAGAACTAGGGCTGTGATGAACACAGCAAGGGCCTACCTTTGTTCCTGGAGAGTCTCAGACTTTCAGCCTCTGAGATCAACACCGCCTGGAACCAGAGAGTCCGTATCACCTGTAGTGGCGCACTAACAGCTCTCAAAAGTTGTTAACTAACCACCATTACCCATCAGGGTGAGAAGCGCACAAATGTGTCATCCTTTTTCCAGAATCTCCCCACAGGATTAAGTTCCAGTTGCACACGTGATACCTGGCCTAATGTCACCTTCTTATGGGCTCCGGTTCCCTCTTTCGGTCACTCCCTATTGTTCTGCAGGTATGTCTTGTATCTGACTCCTTGCCTTAGATATTACTTCTGGGGGAAGCCATAGTGACATGTGCCTGTCCTCAAAGACCATGTAGCAGATAAGGGACATGCAATGAGAAAGGGCAAAATAACTAGCTTGGACGGACAGCAAATGCCATTGCACCAACTTTCTCTCTATAATCGCACGATGTGCAAACTGACCTACAGACTCTTAAGTCACAAGGTGACTTTTAAAGAAAAACAAAAACAGACACATCGTTTTTCCTAGGTCACCCTAGTCTGATGTCACAGACTAGGAACTTAAATGACAGAAATTGGTTTGCTCATAGCTGTAAAGGCTACAAGTCCAAGATCAAGGCACCTTAAGAGTTGGTGTCTGGTGAGGTCTCCTTGGACTGTAAACAACTACCAACATTGTGCCATTACATAGCCATGTTTCTGTGGAGAAGGAAGGAAGGAAGGAAGGAAGGAAGGAAGGAAGGAAGGAAGGAAGGAAGGAAGGAAGGAAGGAAGGAAGGAAACGGGGCTGGGTGCGTTTGGGGTTTCCTCCCTTCTTACAGTGACGCTAGACCTGTTCTGATGTAGCTTGAGAATGAAATAACCTCCCAAAGCACGTGTTTTGGATGCCTGGTTTCCAGTTGGTGAAGCCTGTTTTGGGAGGGTCTAGAAATGTAGGGAGGGACTGACTGTCTGAAGAAAGCAGGTCACTGAGTTCAAGGCCAGTCTCTCCCTTCTCATTTTTCCGTCTCCCATGCATTGAAGAGCCTCCTCCACCATATATCCCAGATATATGATGACAGTGGAAACAATCAATCTTCCCTGCTTTAAAATGTATTTTGGTCACATGTCTTTGTGGCACGATTGAGCATCCTTTGGATATATACCCAAAAGTGGTATTACTGGGTCTTGAGGAAGGTTGTTTCCTAATTTCCTGAGAAATCACCACACTGACATCCAAAGGGGTTGTACCAGCTTGCATTCCCACTAGCAATGCAGAAGTGTTCCCTTTACCCCACAACCTCTCCAGCATAAGTTGTCATCAGTGTTTTTGATCTTGGCCATTCTTACAGGTGTAAGATGGAATCTCAGAGTTGTTTTGATTTGCATTTCTCTGATGACTAAGGATGTTGAGCATTTCCTTAAGTGTCTTCCAGCCATTTTAGAATCCTCTGTTGAGAGTTCTCTGTTTAGGTCTTTATTCCATTTTTTACTGGATTATTTGTTCTTTTAATGGCCAATTTCTTGATTTCTTTGTATATTTTGGAGATCAGACCTCTGTCTGATGTGGGGTTAGTAAAGATCTTTTCCCATTCTGTAGGCTGTTGTTTTGTCTTATTGACTGTGTCCTTTGCTTTACAGAAGCTTTTCAGTTTCAGAAGGTCCCATAAATTAATTGTTTCTCTCAGTGTCTGTGTTACTGGGGTTTTATTTAGGAAGTGGTCTCCTGTGCCAATGCATTAAAGTGTACTTCCCACTTTCTCTTCTATAAGGTTCAGTGTGGCTGGCTTTATGTTGAGGCCTTTGATCCATTTGGACCTGAGCTTTGTGCATGGTGATAGGTATGGGTCTGTTTTCATTCTTCTACATGTTGATATCCAGTTATGCCAGCACCATTTGTTAAATGTGCATTATTTTTTCCATTTGATATTTTTTGCTTCTTTGTCAAAATCAGGTGTTCATAGATGTATGGATTGATATCTGGGTCCTTGGTTCGGTTCCATCGGTTCTCCTTTCTGTTCTTATGCCAATACCAGGCTGTTTTCAGTAACGTAGCTCTGTAGTCATGTTTGAAGTCAGGGATTGTGATGTCTCCAGAAGTTCTTTTATTGTACAAGATTATTTAGGCTATCCTGGGTTTTTTGCTTTTCCATATGAAGTTAAATACTGTTCTATGTTCTATGTTAATAGCAGCATTGTTTGTCATAGCCAGAAACTGGAAACAACCTAAATGCCCTTCAACCGATAAGGAAAGTGCGGTACATTTGCACAGCAGAAAAAATAACAGCATCTTGAATTTTGCAGGCAAATGGATGGAGCTAGAAAACATCATTTTAGTGAGGTAACCAGATACAGAAAGACAATTATCACATGTACTCCCTTATAAGTGGTTTTTAAACATAAAGCAAAGAAAACAAGCCCACAAATCACAATCCCAGAGAACCTAGACAACAATGAGAACCCTAAGAGACATACATAGATCTAATCTACATGGGAAGTAGAAAAAGACAAGATCTCCTGAGTAAATTGGGAGCATGAGGACCTTGGGAGAGAGTTGAACGGGAGGGGAGCAAAGAAAATGTAGAGCTCAATAAAATAATTTTTAAAAAATTGTACTTTGGTAACAGACATACAAAAGTGACACAGGACCCCACTTTTATAATCTCATTGAATTTTTTTTGGCGGGGGTGGGGGTTAGTGAGACAGGGTTTCTCTGTGTAACTCTGGCTGTCCTGGAACTAGACCAGGCTGGCCTCGAACTCGCAGATCTATCTGCCTCTGCATCCCGAGTGCTGGGATTAAAGGCGTGCACACCACAGCCTGACTCGTAGAACTTTTTTATTGTCTCATTCAGAGTCCAATCTCCAAACGCAGTCCCATGGGAGGTTAGAGTTCAGTCTATAACACCATCTAAGGGGAAGAATAGTAAATATGAGCTTGGCCACACCAGTTAGGAATTAAACTGAAAATTGATTAAGTGTCTGATTAGAACAGGAATGGCTGTTCAGCAGCTGAGTACTTTTCCATTATAAAGTTGATTCTAAGGGGATGTACCACAGCTCACATGTGGGGGTGAGAGGACAAGTTAATGCTCTCTTTCCACCATGTGGGTCCCAAAGATTGAACTCAGGCCATCAGGTTTATCAGCAAGGGTGTTAATCCACTAAGTCATCTGTCTCACCAGCCTTTCCGTATGGGTTTTAATACGACAAAATATGACTGTATTTGTATGAGTCAAAATGTCTCTTCCCAATTTTTCTTTATCATATTGCTATGAATTGAATAAAAACAGTTTCTAGTTTGTTTTCAGATGTTAGCAGCAGAGAATTTTAATCCTTACAGGCATGCTCACAAGCAGAAAACACACACAGAATCATGGCATCAGCCCTCAGGAGGGCAAAGAGGCCTTCAGAGCTGCCATGCCAAGTACCTATGGGCTTCTGAGAACACCCATCTTGTGGGAGAACAAAAAATATGTATCCTATTAATTATTAAGCTATTTCTAGAGGCCACTTTGCTCTTCGGCGAGCATGCTTGGCTCTCCCTCAAACAGTGCTCAGCACGATCAAATCAGAGAGCTGTATACAGAGGACACACACTCACCTCCTCCCCCAAAGACAGTCCGTGTCCTCAGCATAATTACACAGTACACATAATAGAGGTTTTGTTAACTAGCAGCTCTTCTTTGCAAAGGCTATCAAATATCTGGGGCAGCCTAATGCTGTAATTGCATCTACGGACCTGTGTAACATTTAGACAATGGGTTCCAAAGGTCAAGGTAGATATTACATATCCACCGTGCTTCTCTGGTGAGCCTAAAATGCTTAATATGATATGAAATGAAGCTAAGCACAGAACATATGTTTCTCTGTAAGAGGCAGAATCTCTTTAGATACTAAAATGCCAGTTACTGTTTATTTTAAATAGGGTTTTTCTTACTTGCTTACTCATGGTTCTACTTTCTTTTTTTTTTTTTTTTTTTTTTTTACTTTCTGAAATGGCAGAAGGATTTGACGCTCCACATACTCTAACTTTTAGTCAGTAATGGGCGGTGGAGAAACCTCAGTTCTGTTTTGCCATTGATATAGAGATCAAACCTCAGTTGATACTAATCAAACACAGATTGCTTTGGTCATATCAAGAACTGACTTCTTTCATTTTAGAGTGGTCTAAGGACCAATCCTTACTTTTACATCTGCAAGTTTTCATCTCGGCTTCCCATCCCAGTTGTAATCGATCAACTGCCAGCAAATTCAACAGAGTCCTCCCTACTGGCCAGAGGAATTGAGTCTAATTGCCTGAATTAATTTCCACTTGAGGTCTAATAGTCATAGTCAACAGCTCTCAAACCAAGCTCTTAATTTGAACTCACCAACCCTTTCCCACCCACAGCATTTTCCATCTTGGTGATGGCAAGTGGATCAGTAACTAAAACCAAAAGCCGTCATCACTCATGTTTTCTTCTAGGCCCCCACCCCCTCACTACCAGGCCATATTGATCCTCTGTCCAAACGATATCCAGAACCCAAACTTTTCTTGCCTCCTCAATGATTCTCTTCCTAGTTTAAACCTATAAAATATCTTTCCCGGATTATTTCTGCTTCCACTTTCTCCCGCATTCTGTGTGGGGTCACTGTGGACTGTAGTTGAGGATTTGTGAATGCCTAGCAAGCACTGAGTTTGATGGACAGTACCCCCACCCCAGACTTTTCTACTGTCATCCCTTTGCTAAATCTATTTACAGCACAAGAGCCAAAGAAATTCTTTCAAATATTTCCTAACAAATAACTCCCTTGCTTCTTGTCTCACTCTGGATAAAAAATCAAAGCTGGACATGGGCAGTAAAACTATATGAAAGGCTCCCAGCCTCCTCTGGCCTAGTCGTGTGTTGTCACGCTGGTCTCTCTGCCTACATGGAAAATTCTTTGATTAGGACATGGCTATTGCTGTGCCCTCTGCCATCTCTGCCATAGTGTGCTTGCTCCAGATTCCGGGGCGGTTCACTGTCTTACCTCCTTCAAGACTTTGCCCACAACAATGTGACAAGGAAACCTACCCTAAGCACTCTTTAAAACTGCATCCTCCCCACCTCTCTCCAAACAGACCTATCCTGTGCTTTCTCTTTCAGCACATTCCACATGCTAGACCCTTTATGGTTAAAGTTTTTGTTTATGGACTATCTCACTCAGACAAACTGCATAAAAGTCTCTTTTTTGTTCACTGTTCTACCTCAAGAACCTAAAAGAGTCTTTTCTCCCCTTCCATAATGATCCCTAAACCTTAGAAGGGGGTGTGATGTGGTGTACATGTTCCATTTAGTGATAACTATTCTGTAAAATCTTGTTTTCTGCACCTTGGACAACTGTAAGTCTTGGTGTTAATCACCAGTTACTGCAAATAGAAACTTCTCAGATGAGAGCTGAGAAATGCGTTGATCTATGGCTATAAGTCATCAGGGGTCAGTTTAATACCATGTCCATTTCAGAACAATAAATAGTAGTACATTTCTCTGTAGACTTATGGCCAGTCTTTCCACATGTTCGTAACCTAACAGTGGTGCCAGGTATGGCTATTATCTTGTAGAGTAGAACCAAAATCTAAGCAGAAAGTGGTTAGTCATTCCCATGATGTTTGTCCCCTGATTGCACCAATGGACTTGCCCTTCCTGTCGTTATTGGAGTTCACATGGCTCATAGCTGGGGATGGTTGATGAGTACTTTTCACCCCTAGTGGTGCATATAAAAAAAAACAAACAAACAAACCCTTTCATCTATATGAGAGTTAGCCAGTAGGGATGAAGCTTCCAGGTCAACCAGATTGACTTTTCCACATTCTAGTTCTCAAATATACGGTGTCTTTATCAATCTTAACAGCAAGTACTCTTGGAAGGTAACAAGAGCCTTTGCAATGGCCTGCAGTGTTTGGCAGTGGGTATTTGATACCTTATTGGCCAACTACCCCAAAAGAAGTAAACCAGTCCTGGCAATGGGCTTTTTACTTGGTAGTCTCTGGAGTCTAATAGGGGCATTGTTGTCCAGTTATAGGGTAACTCCATTTTAACTATAGATAGATGATTGATAGATGGATAGATATAGACAGATAGATACGTAGAGGTGTGTGAGACTTCTGTAGTAACAGTTTCCATATGTCTTTTTCAAATGGTTAGGATGAGTCTAAGAGCCAGAGGTGGTGGATGGCTAGAAGGAAACAGCATATGCTGGACACAGCTGGGAAACTCATATGAACATATGAACTCACATTGCTTGAAAGGGCACACACAATACTTGTGCAAACCCAAGCCAGACCAAATCCCAGCATGAGAATGGGAGGTGGGCCCACACTCCCACCTCTAACTGGCAATTGATAGCTGCTCAGAGAGGGAGTGACAGTTCCCTGGTGAGTCAGTCACACTCTGGTGGAAGACCGACCACAGTCAAAGAATATGTGAGCAGCACAAATTGGTCTTGAATGGCTTTAAAAGAGAGAGGGGGAGGGATGCATAGGCGGATGGATATGGAGTGGTGGTAGACCTGGGAAGAGTTAGAATGTGAATAAAATTAAAACACCACCTACAAAACTGTCCAAGAACTAATATATTTTTTAAGAACCTAAAAGAGTGCCTAATACAAGAAGACAATTTTGAATGAATTCAATGTCTTTCTTAATTTTTATACAATAATTATTAGAAATTCATCATCAAAAATGCATCATCCATGAGAAGGGCCTGACTACGAAACATTAATAACACATGATTTAAAAACTCCAACCAAATGAATAATAAATTTTAAAATAGACACTGTTTTATTTAATGTTTTGTCAGGAAACAAATGTCTAAAATTTTAAAATAGGCAAAAAAGTTAAGATTGCCTTTCAGTGAGTTATTTTCCAGTTCCCTGGGGCCAAAGACTAAAGATAGATGCTTTCTTCAGATGCAAATACTGTGTCAGAAGCCCACAAAAACATGGATATTAACTCACTTTGTATCTAAACCAATGACTTGATAAATCTCCTATCAAACCTCTTCCTACTAATGCAACATCTTACTGACTCCCTCAGAACTTACCAGATAAATCAAATCTTTGCCATGTGCCCAATCTACATATCAGTAAAGGTTACACCTTAACCTTAAGAAAAACATATCAATATGTTCAATGCCTGACCTTTTAGTGTATAAGAACTATAGTGAGATAATTCCAGAACTCAGAAAGAATAGAAATATGATTCTCAGACAAAAATACTGCCATGCTCATTTGCACAAACACACTGTGTGATCAAGTTAGCATTGTTCATCAAGTTACACATTCATCAGAAGCCTAACAAAGCACAGCAAGTTTCTTAATCCTTTTTTTGACTTTTGAAATAATTCTGAAATTATTCATTTGTTAAAAAAGTGGAAACCAATGAAAGGCAAGAATTTTTTTAATATTTATTATTTATACAATATTCTGTCTGTGTGTACATTTGCAGGCCAGAAGAGGGCACCAGACCTCATTACAGATGGTTGTGAGCCACCATGTGGTTGCCGGGAATTGAACTCAGGACCGTTGGAAGAGCAGGCAATGCTCTTAACCACTGAGCCATCTCTCCAGCCCCCGAAAGGCAAGAATTTTAAGGAAGGATTAGACATACAAATATCAAGAGCTGCTGAAAACGTTCAAATGAAAATATTATACCAAAAAATAAACAGATACGAGTGAGACTAATAGAAACAGACCCACCTTATGTTAGCCAAGGTACTCTGTGGGGGTGTGGGGAGGTGTGGGTGTGTGTGATAAAAGCTAATTTGTTTATCAGATTGGATTATACAGTCTGAGGCTGGATAGTCCCACAATGATTTTCTACAAGCAGGAAAACCAGGAAACAATAGTTGCTTAGTCTAAGAAGGTAGAAGAAACATCAGAGCAATGTGTGCCAACAATACAGCCACTGTCCAAGACTGAAGACTTAGAAGGTCCCTAGAAAGTCAAGGTGTGTTTCCACATTGAAAAGTTAAGAGACAGCTGACCCAAGCTAGTGGGAGCTCATTGACTCTGAACTGACAGTTGGGGAACCTGCATAGGATCGAACAAGGCCCTCTGAATATGGTTGACAGTTGTGTGGCTTGGGCAGTTTGTGGGACCACTAGCAATGGGACCCTAATTTATTCCTAGAACATGAACTGGCTTTTTGGAGCCTGCTGAGAGCCTTGCTCTTAACTGGCCTGATGACCTTGGATGGATGTGTGAAGTCAGAGAAATGACAAAAAGTCTGATCACCTGTTTCAAACTAGTGGCCCTGGATAGCCTGAGCCTTTTTTATTTATACAGTTTCAATAGTTTGTATGAACAGTTTTGCAATCATATTTGTTTTCTTAAGTTTCCTTAATCATTACCTACTTGATTTGTAGCCTTGATATTAGGAGCATAAGCAGTATAGCAAACAACAAAGGAAGTTTTCTAACTAAGCACACCTATAGGTGGAACAGTGTGCCCAGTTGGCAGCATTTGCGGTTATAGCACCATGCAAAATGAAAGAAAGATTTACCTCTAATAGTTAGTGTTTACCTCTGGTCAAATCTAAACTCCTGCAATCAACTCATCAGCCAAGGCTGAAACACATTCTTCATTCCACACTACGCCATCTCCTATAGAGGATATGCCAGATTTTCGCCTATCATCCTATAAACTACATAACTTAGAAGCTTACTCTCAATAGTTGGCACTGTTTATCTCTTGTTCTCACGTCCCCCTTCCTCTCAGCTTCCTACAGCACTGGCACAGCTATAGAGATGAGGGTATTGTGGCTCTCTATGATTCTGCTTCATTCCCTGTTCCTAGACTGTCCCCATTAACTCTTGATATTACCTACTATCAACATTTCTCCTAGACTCTTGTGATTTAAATCATTCTCTCCAGGACAGTTGTGCAAATTTGTAATATTGTCAAGAACTTCTGTGAATCTTTCAGACTAGTCACAAGGTACATTGGAAAGGCACTTGTGCCAACTATTGAGAGCAAGCTTTTAAGTTATGTAGTTTATAGGATGATAGGAGAAAATCTGGTATATACTCTATAGGAGATAGCGTAGTATGGAGTGAAGAATGTGTTTCAGCCTGTTCTTGAGAATTCTGAACTGATGGTCACACCTGAAACTTCAAAGACATTAGGGGCTAATTCGGATCCACTGTATATTTTTAACAACATCCCCTCTGGTTCATCAAGGGAAAGCTTTCCTAATACAATAGCAATTTCATCTATGGCTCTAAGAAAGTGAAATTAAAGGCAACCAGCAATAATTTGTGTAGGGAAAGCAAGGAGAGCAGGTAGCACACAGGCTCCTGGGGTCACGCCCAGAATTACACAGTGAACTAGCCATCGGCCTTGCCAAGAATGTGTTTAATTCTCCCAGACCTTGCCAAAAGGAGAACTCCTTTGTGCTATTCTCAGGCCTTGTCCCCCTCCCCCCACCCCACGAAGAAGTCACATGGCTCCTAGTGGCAGGAGCCCATTCCCTATGGAGGCATACCTTGCTCAGTCTCCATACAGAGGAGAGGGGCTTGGTCCTGTCTCAACTTGATAGGCCAGACTTTGTTGACTCCCCATGGGAGTAGACAGTGGACAGGGGGTTCGATGGGGGAAAGGTGGGGGAGAATGGAAGAGGGGAGGGAAGAGGAAGTGTGGTTGGTATGTAAAATGAAAAAATTAATAATTTTTAAAAAGAAAAAAACCCTAGCATAAAATAGTAAGAAAAAGCCCAATGAGAAGATAGGCAAGATATAAGATTAGCCAAGTCAGAG
This sequence comes from Dicrostonyx torquatus, assembly GCA_028555095.1. NCBI lineage: Eukaryota > Metazoa > Chordata > Mammalia > Rodentia > Cricetidae > Dicrostonyx > Dicrostonyx torquatus. The sequence continues at coordinate 3,552,753 of JAQHUG010000172.1, read as the reverse complement.
AAAAGGAAAATCGAATGATTCCTGAATATCTGTGTTGAAATTTAGTCTTTATGAAAATTAAAAATTAGCTATCATTCTTCACTTACATTGGCAAAATTGCAGATGCTTCGAGGGAGAAAAAAGGAATTAGCTTACATAGTATTAGGTGTCATTTGACATTTCAACCAAATTTTGTTTTAGTTGATTTTCCTCTCCCCCACCTCCCCCACACCCTGCTTCCCTTTACCCCCCACATGCCTTCTGCTTTGGTGTCATTCTGCCCTCCCTACCCACTCTTCAGCACCTCCTCTTCCTCCCTCTCGCTCTCCTTCCTGTTTAGCCTTTGTCCACAGTTGCATTCATTTCCATGCACACATGCAGACATCATATGGTGGTTTGAATAGGAATGACCCCATAGGCTCATAGATTTGAGTGCTTGGTCTTTAGGGAGTGGTTCTACTTGACAGGGATTAGGAGGTGTGGCCTTATTGGAGGAAGTGTGTCACTGAGGGAGGGCTTTGGGGTTTCAAATGCTCAAGTCAGACCAAGTATCTCTTTTTTTCTCTCTCTTTCATCCTGCTGCCAGCCAATCTGGATGTAAAACTTTCAACTCCCTCTCCAGAACCCTGTCTGCCTGCGTGTTACCATGCTTCCCCCTATGACAGTAATGGACTAAACCTCTGAGTGCAAGCCAGCCCCAATTAAATGCTTACTTTGATCAGAGGTACTATAATCATGGTGTCTCTTCACAGCAAGAGAACACAGCAGACTAAAATACATATGAAATATAACATGTAGCTTTTGTTTTTCTGAGTTAGGGTCGCCTCACTTAATATTACACTCTCCAGATCCACCCGCTTTTCCTTTAAGTTTCATTGTCTTTACAGCTGAGTAAAACATCATTGTGTATGTTTGTATGACATTTTCATGATCTGTTCATTTGTTGATGGGTATCTAGACTGATTCCATGCCCATGTCACTGTGTTAGAACAGCAATCAACATGGGGGTTTGAGTAGTCATGGCAGACTCTGATGGATTTGACTAAATGCACAGGACTAGTCTATCTGGGTAATATAAAAGTTCTATTTTAAATTTTTTAAACAACTTTAGCTGGTTTTGGTGGCATACACATAGTCTCAGTATTTGTTCAAGGTTAGAGCAAGTTCTAGGACAGCCAGAACTACACAAAGAAACCCTGTCTCAAGAAAAGGAAAGAAAAACCTTCATTCTGATTTCCATAGTGTCTGTACTAGTGTGCACTCCTACCAGCAGATCCCAGGGGGTACCTCAGCCATCCACAATCACCTTTGAATGAGAGGAAGATGAGACAAGTGTTGGCTCAGCTTTATTTTTCGAACCATATAAATTCTTGCCTTATTATATAGGCAAGAATTAAATTTAAGGAGCTGGAGAGATGGCTCAGAGGTTAAGAGCACTGACTGCTCTTCCAGAGGTCCTGAGTTCAATTCCCAGCAACCACATGGTGGCTCACAGCCATCTGTAATGAGGTCTGGTGCCCTCTTCTGGCCAGCAAGCATACAGACAGAAAGAATACTGTATACATAATAAATAAATAAATTTTTTAAAAAAAGAATTAAATTTAAAGATTCTCGACCAATGCTTTTCAAAATACTATCCAGCAATATTATTATAGCTCTACAGAAGGCCCACTAAGGAAAAACTGGTACTGCTGAGCCAGAGATGAAATCTACCTATAGGTGGTGTCTCCTTCCTTTGAGCTAAACCTGTTAGGCAGGTCAGTAACCTTACAATCTGTTTGCTGCAAGTCACACTAAAGAGACAGGAGGAACAATTATCTCTTAATAAGACATGGTACTTTCCTTCTCAGAACTGCTGTTCCTAGGGGCAATCCTTACAAGTTGTCATGAGCTTTTGCTGGATCGCCCCATCTTTCTGAGTACTCACTCAGAAAGGTTAAGTTTTCCCTGATTTTTTTTTTTTCTGTTTCCCTCCTATGCTGCTCATCTGGGCTTCCATACACTTTCTCTAATGTCCCTCCCTGCCATGTGACTACATATGGCTGACCTCCATGATAGCTTACCTCAGATAGAATGACTTGTTTTCTATTCTCTTCTTCATTCTCTTTCTCTAGGAAGCGGCCAAGATTTACAATCTACTTGCCCTGAAGTTGTTTTAAAACTCTGATAACATTGATCTCAGGCTTCTGTTTGAGCCCATTCTTAAATTCTTTGAAACTAAGAACCCCAAGAAGGGACCCCAATTTCCTTGGTATTATCTGGTGACTGTGAAAAAACTCCTCAAATTTTTCTGGCTTGCAACAACCACCTGACCCTGGTCCCATCTTTGAGATACTGAAAGTGTTAATTTATTGATGGCCCTGGAATCTGCACTGAAATTTCCCCCAGATGATAAAGAAACACATAGTTAACTCACTGTAGATTAAATTATAAACCTGTACCAAACAGAAGCCAGGTAACGTGAACTAGAGACCCTAAATGTCATTAGCCTTGATCAGATGACATCACTCTTCCCTAGGAAGAGCATGTGCAATGTAGGGGGGTGGGGAGAGACAAACAACACCAAAACATAAAAGGGGGAAAGCAGCTAAACAATGCTTCTAAGTTTTCCAAGACAGAAGGAACAATGCTCATAGATCTTTAAGTATATGACTCTACCGACAGATCCATACAAGGATGGTTCAAGTTGCCTTCCTGCTAGCCCTAAACACCATATAACTTAATTTTGTTTGCTTGATAACTGGCCTACCAAGCAACTCTGCAATAGCAACCTTAGTCCCTACTAATTTTGCCTATAACAAAAGACTAGTAATTTTTACAGAAAAAAAGGAAGAAGATCTCTGTTACATCTCACACTAAATGTGAAAGGGACACAACTAAATTCACTCAAATGACACAACTTTTTTCTTGCTCTTCATGTCTCTGTGCTTACTTCATTTTTTCACTGATGTCCCAATCAAAATCCAGTTCTAAAAAAATTCCTTCTTATAGTTTTATTGCCAATCTTGTTTTTTTCCAAAATAGTAAATCCAAAATAGTGATGTTTCTGTTTCTATTTTTAAAAAAAAAATGAAAACTTATGAAATCACCAGAAGTATTAGAACACTATCAAATGTGTTTTATTTTTAATTGTATCACCATGAAAAAAACAAGTGTAGGCAGTATTTTAGAGGCTCTCCTCTCATGGGCTATGACAAGCCCTTAAACAAGTGGGATTCTATGATATGGCCTTTATTCCGTGACCCACCCTTAAGCTAGAACATCTGCTATGAAATTTGTTCAGTTTTTAGAGCTGGCCTTCCAGAACAGCTTGTCAAGTTTAGCCACCCATGCGGCTACTTACAGATCAAACGTTGAACTTAGAGCATGATGTTAGGTTTATCCTTTGGCTCAACAAAATGTCCGTCTTCAATGATTTATTGATCCACTACACCAAATACCTAGAGGTTTTAAATGATTCTCTTCCCTTTGCAAGTAGACGAAGAACAGGATGCTTGGTAATCCAATCTGGAAGATGAGGGAAGGGGGGACAGTTCTCAGTATACCTTTACTTCGCTTTTCCATCTAAATATCTACAAAGGAAGCCAAGGCTGAAGGAAGGAATCTGAAGACAGCACTCTCCTTATTTTGTCTTGGGTTACCCACTAGCTTCAGCTAGGTCACCCTTGCAGCCATTTCAGCAAAAATTCAAGAGAAAGAGAAAGGATGGAAAGTCAAACAGAATGACTAAACTACAGTACAAAGATAATGGATCCCATTGCTACACACCAGCGAACGGGAAGGCTGGGTGTAGTCAGCTGTAAGAAAGAATGAGCCCCGTATATCCACACTTTTGGAGTGTTCTCTGAAAAGCCCAAAATCCAGGGAACCCATTGACTGTCAGTGTGAGTCTACGTTCAAATGAAAGCCAGACTTACATTATAAAGCAGTAATTAGACCTCATGGAAAGCAAGGAGAGGAAATGGGAGGGGCAGCAAAACCCCAACATGTGACAAAGATGAACCAATCGGAAAGCTGGCTAAGATCTCCATTTCCCTCCCCTGGACTTTCCCACCATGGACACTGCCCACGTTCTCGCTCCAGCAAGGGCCTAAGGAATGGGGACAAGGAGCTGTATGTGGACTTCAGGTGCACAACAATCTTCTCCTTTTCCCAGAGGAAAAGAAACCATGCATGTGAAGAGCCCCAATCCTTACGATGATCTTCCACATACTTCAGCTAAATCTCATCAAACATTTATTGAAGAAAATTACTTCTTATAATTATTTTCTTACATAAAGGTGTTTTTGAGAATGATATTTATGAAATATATCTCTCTCTCTCTCTTGTCCTAACCCAGCAAGCAAAACACGTTCCATTTATTTTTAAATGAAGTGAAAATTAGCCAGGTGTGTTAGATAAGCTTTCTATACACAGGTCTAAATATTGACAGAGAGAGCTGTGTCACTGGAAAAATCATCAGCCTAACGATTATCACGTTAGCTTGGTAAGTGGGAAAAGATGCAAAACTTCCAAATGTGTCGATACAGATTACTTCATTTCCACCAGCTCTCGGCTGTACTGTGAACAGCAACTCTTTAAGGCACACCAAGCACAAAAAGCAGCTCAAGACTCTGTCCTTGAGCATGGGAAAAGATCACGGGTCCTGGGGAAGTCATACCTGCTTCCCACTGCCACTTCACAGCACTGAGGAAGAAGCAGATGAAGACAAAGGTGCTTTTCTCAACTATTTTCCTCATGAAGTGCATTTGGACTCCGATTTCTTTGGGGCATATGATTGATTCCCACAGTTCTCATCAATCCCAGCACTCCCACCATTTCAGAAAACAGTGGGGAAGCCTACCAGATCAAATCACCTTGCTGTGTGTGTGGTTCTGAGGAAATACAGCATCTTGGTATTAATTTAATGGCTTTCTTTTCACTCTTTAGGTATTGATGAGCTGTACTTGAAGAGAAATGTTACTAATTGTTCACTGCTAAGTACATCACCAGCAAGGGAGATCAAGATCATGATGGAGAAATCTACAGAGACAGCTGAACCAAGCTCATGGAAACTCATGAACTCTAGACCAACAGCTGCGGGACATCCATGGGACCAAACTAGGCCCTCCATACGT
>JAQHUG010000172.1:3520786-3546898 GCA_028555095.1 Dicrostonyx torquatus | reverse complement strand
CACCTTCCTGCTTTAGATTGATATTTTCAAGAATTTTGTCATAGGAATAAGGAAAGTTACTAATACTAATTTGGGAATTTGACCATTCTCTTAAGTAGGTCATCAGACCTTCACATACCCTCAGAAGGAAAAAATGTCACTGGAACAGAGGATTTCACAAGCAAGCCATGAATAAACTGCCCCACCACAGTTTATTATCATTAGATTATGCCGATTATAGAACCATATAAATTATATTTTTTCATAACTACCCACTTCTTCGTTGCTCCTAGCATAGAAATGTCGAGCTTTCCTGGCTTCTTTGGGTCTTAAGATTCTGCCACATAAAACCTACACTAAGCAAATCGGTTATGCTTTTTCCTTGCTAGTCCGTCTTTTGCTTCGAGAGCCTCAACTATAAAACTAGCAACAGTAAAAGAAAAGTCACATTTTCCCTCTGATATCCTCAGTGACACATTGCGGTCATTTTTATTTCTCCTTTTTTCTAGTGACACCTTTCCTCTTCCTCTGCACACCGTAGGTCACGTGCTCCTGAACCTCTGCTCTGCTTCTTGCTTTCTGCCTGTCGTTTCCGTTGCTAATTACTGCTCCCCCTGACTGTACCCCTCCTCCAGATGCTAGCTTTCCGAAATCCATAGGAACTTACAGGTGCTTCTTGGGGTCTAAAAGACTCTCTTCATTGCAGTATTCACTGAGGTTTTCCCACCTGGGATCTTCGCATGCATATATACGAAAGGGGGTGCAGGTGTGTGCATACCACTTTTTGAATTTCCATTTGGTTTCAACTTCATGTTTGCCTACCCTAGTGGTTGTTGGAATTCAGCAAAATTACACTCCCAGTGGCTGTTTGATTTCGTGTTCTGAGGACCCTGTGGCTGCTTTAGATTCAAGACTTGTGGCCCTGCCTTGGTCCTATCTACCCCACACAGGAAACAGCTTTTTGAAAAATCTCCTTAACTACCTGGTAAACGCATCAAAGAAGGCACACAACTGCCTCTACTTTCCTTACTGAAATTCTAATAGTCAGACAATCAGGCTGGAATTAGAAAGACTGAAGTCTGTCAGCATGTCTGAACAGACTTTGGTCATACCCCAATGTCTTCTGTTTCAGTTCCATTCGGTCTGCCAAAGCGTGTTATTCATAAACCGCTGTCTGCTCTGTGGGCTTTTTTCCTAGGATGCAGTAAATTCTCCAAGTTCACTGAAGTTCCCTAAAAGTTATTTACAGAGTCCCTAAAATTTGTCCATACTCGCCAATCTTCATCTACCCTTGAGAAAGGGGCCCATGAGCTTCTGAATCGTGCCGTGCTGCTGGGTGAGTTAAACTCTGTGGTGCCCTCTGAGCGTGGTAATGAACGTGGGGAGGTTTCTTTCTGCAAATCCTTCTGCTGTCCATTCATTCTGGTGACCTTTAAAGTGGAGAGAAGGAATTTTCTTCTCCCGGTACATGTTCTTCATGTGGCAACCACTTACTTTGAGCACCTTGTCTCCCCCACCTTCCTTGCTTATTTGTCTCTTAAGGGTCACAATTGCTTCATCAGGAATCTAACAATGCTGGGGAGTATTCCATCCTACAAGCTCTTTATCAGCAATGGCTGTGTATTCCTGTCCACAAAAGAACATGGCACACACTCTGTTGGCTACTGCATCTTATTCCTCTTACTTCCAGAATGTACAAATCCTTACGCTTTCTTCTTGGCTTGGGCCTTTCAATTTGGCTATACCCTCAACCATTGCCACAGCCTCAAGCCTTAAGACTGAAGCTTCCATTTCTGATGCCAGCCTATCATGTATGAGAATTTATGCTTTCAGATGGGTACTGATCATGCATTTGTTTCATTTGTCTGAACCAGTGGTTCTTATGTGAACTGACAGTGTCAGAGTTAACCTGTGGACTCCTCAGTACCACTGACTCAGACCACACCTCAGACTCACTGAAGCTGAGACTGTGTGGAGAGGCCAGAAAGATGAGTCCTGGTGTAGGAGGGTTTTTCTGTATTTCTTTGCTTTCATTGGTTAAATAAAGACTCTGCCTGGCCTGTAGGATAGGTCAGCCCTTAGGTGGGCAGAGTAGACAGAACAGAAGGCAATGAGAAAGAAGGCACTGCCAGAGATGCCATGATTCTCCAGCCCGAGATGGACACTGATTAGACTCATGCCGGTAAGCCACGTCAAGTGGCGATACATATTACCAGAAACGGCTTAGTTTTAGATGTGACAGTTAGCCAAGAAAAGGCTAGTGATAATGGGCCAGGCAGAGTTTAAATGAAATACAGTTTTCTTGTGGTTATTTCTGGCATAAACTAGTGGCCACGGCCGGGAGCCAGGCGCAGGGAACAAAAGGGCCCACACTCCTCTCACAATCCTCACCTCTTACAACAGAATCCTAATAAGACCTTCAGATAATTCTGACATAAGCTAAACTTTGAGAACCTGAATTATTACAGGTAACTATTTACTTGTAACTTTGAGCTGACTTTCCTATCTCCAGTCTCTCCCACTTCCGTGCCTGCTATGAATTACTTCTCTAAACCATTTAGCCCTTGCACTGTGATCAAATGAAACCAATTTCTTCGTCATGACATCTGAAGGGCATATACTCAGAAAGCCAGAAGTGGGAAGTAACTTCCTCACAATCCCAACAGTAACACACTCTGCTCTCTTTACCCAGGATTAGAAGTGCAGAAGTTTCTAGACTCTTATCACTCTTATTCATAAACTGGATCCTGCCCCTTGCAGTCAGACAAGAAAAACACCTAAGAGATGAATCCATAAACTATCTCCATTCACAGTCAACATGACCATAACAGAACTCATTGCTGTCACAAAATATCTGTTAATTTAGGGAAGCAGGGTTTGTCTTTGTTTACAGTATAAGAGGGGACATTGTCTATCACTGGCAGGGCAGGCAGGGCTCTGGAGCATGAGGCAACTGGGAACACTGATTCAGCAATTAGGAAGTGGGAGGAAGGGGTTTTTGATTCTCAACTCATTTTCTTTCTCTCCTCCCCACCCCCTTCTTAGATGTTTAAGTGTGAGACCCCAAGTCATAGGATGGTCTTGACCGCAGTCAGAGTGCTTCCTCACTCCTCACCTAAACAGACAAGCCTAGATGTTTGTCTCCCGTGGGATTCCAAACCCAACATCCCCAGAGGTGTATCTCCCAGGTGATTCTAAACCCAGTCAAGTTGAAAAGGATCTAGACTGATCATCAAAGTAGTGCAACATCAGACCCTACTAAAACTGAAAAAAAAAAAAAATCTGACAAGGTCATAGACCATAAGACCAATATTCAAAAGTCAAGTGTTTTATTTCTATGTAACAGGAACAAATAATCCAAAACAGAATTATATAAAGATCTCATTATTAATAAGACAATATCTAAGGACAAATTTAACAGCACTATATTTTTCCTTTGAAAGCTATAAATAGGTCTGAGAGAAGTTAAAGATCTAAATAAATGGAATTATGTTTCCTGTTCATGGAGTAGAAGCTTCTGCATTACTGAGATAGAAATTTTTACATCTTTTTTTATATTAAAAATAGATTCTTTTCTCATAAAATATTCCCTAATTATAGTTTCCCCTTCCTATACTCCTCCCTGTTCCTCCACACCTGCCCTCCCCACCAGATCCACTCCCTTTCTGTCTCTTATTAGAAAAGAGCAGGCTTCTAAGGGATAACAACCAAGCATGACAAAATAAAATATAATAATATTTTTTAAATTGTCATATTGAAGTTGGACACTACAACTCAAAAGGAAGAAAAGAATCCCAAGAATTGGCACAAGAGCCAGAGACCCACTCATTCTCACAGTCAGGAGTCTCTTAAAAATACTAAGTTAATTGCTATAATATATACTCAAGAACCATGTGGGCCCTTTGCTTTCTGCTTCAGTCTCTGTGAGCTCATATGCACCTTGCTTAGTTGATTAAGAGGCCTTGTTCTCCAGGTGTCCTCCAACCTCTCTGACTCTTAGACTCTTCCCTCTTTCTCTTCCACAAGGTTTCCTGAACTATATGGGAGGGATTTGATTGAGACCTCCAATTTAGACTCTTTCTCCACACAAAGTCTGGCTGTGGGCCTCTGCATCTGTTCCCATCTGCTGCCAGAGGAAGCCTCTCTGATGATGACTGGATAAGGCACTGATCTGCAATTTTCTTAAATGTCATGGATTTGTAACAGTTCAAATAAAAATGCAACATGATCTTAAGATGAAAAAGAAACTCAAAGGACATAGACTAGCACAAATAACTTTTTAAGAGAACAAATTGAAATAACTTATACTATGCAGTTCAGAACTTAATATAAAATTGCAACAGTGAAGGCAGTTCGGTGGTTGCAAAGGTAGACAGAAAGCAAAGGAAGTGGTTTACGCCTAGAGATACATCCACACACAGATACGTCCACATGCTTACAGATACAGCCACACACTCACAAATACGGTCACATGCTCACAGCCAACGAATCACTAGGAGCATTAGGAAATGTTTCACTTCTGAAAAATTTTACATAAGCTGGGTAGTGAGGGCACACGCCTTTCATCCCAGCACTTGGGAGGTAGAGACAGGTGAATCTCAGTGAGTTCCAGGCCAACCTGGTCTACAAAGATAGTTCCAGAACAGCCAAGACTGTTACATGGAGAAACTGTGCCTCAATAAATAAACAAAAAATATATAGAAGCCTAACAATTATGAATATTAATGGGGTATTGCAATATTTTGATAACTATATATACTGTGGAATGCTAAATCAGGTTAAATATATGTATCTCCTCAAATATTTATCAGATTTTGTGGTTGAAACTTGCAAAACTTTGTTTTCCAGTTTGTGGAAACACATCGACTATCATTACTATCTATATGTGCACTCGCCCACGGCTCAACTCCTCCCCATGCCCTGTCTTCACTTCACTTACCCTCTGATAAGCGCTATTTTACTCTCAATGGCTATGAGGTCACTCCCCTCAGATCCCACATATTACTGAGATCATGTGACACTTCTCTTTCTGCCCCTAGATGATATTGTTGGATGTATAATCTCCAGTTATATCCGTGATGTTGCAAATGGCAGGCTTTAATTCTTCTCAAGGCTGCATGACATTCTATTGTCACAATATGCCACCTTTTCTTTATCCATTCATCATTTAATAAACATTTAAGCTATTATGAACAGTACTGCAATGAATATGGGAATTTAGATGGCTCTTCAACATACTGATACCATTTCCTTTAATATGTGCCTCCTAGTGGGATTGCTGAACCATATGGTTTAATCTTTGTTTAATTCCTTAAGTAAAGTCCATTGTTTTGTTTTTCATAATGACAGTAGTAATTTATATTCCACCATTAATGTTCAGGGATCCCTTTCTCCCCATATCCTACCCCAACACTTGTTTTTTGTTTTTTTTTTTTGTTTTTTGTTTTTTTCTAGTATCTGTATGATTCAGGGTTACCTAAAGAAATAGAGCCTATACAAAATTCTGAAAGGGAATCTACTAGGTTGGCCTACACAAACCCACAACATCTTCCAGCTCCTCTCTTCAAACAGATTAGAGGTTTCAAAAAAGTAGGGGGAAAATGGTGCAATGCCAGTGAGAAGCAGAAGGCCTCAGAGCTCCCTGGAGGATCACTGCAGTGAGTCACATTCAAAACTGAAGGAACTGGAATAAGGTCACTGTCAGTGATAGCAACATGGGGAAGGGACCCATTTAAGAAGGATGGAAAGCTGTTCGGTTGCTTTTCCTTCTCCCGGTGATAAAACTTGTTGGATGAGGTTCCCAGCCCTGCCTTGGTCACTGCCTTCACTTACATTGTGCTATGCATGCCCATGTAGGTTTTTCATTCTTGGCTCATGAGGATATTTGGTGGTATTTATGTGTGGCCAATGGTTTGACAGCTTAATTTCTGGCATAGGAGGAAGAGCCTATGTACAACTTTGAAATACAACCAAAGCATAGTGTTTTAGCCATTAGGAGACACCGCTGCTGAGACACCACCCTGGGATTTCCTGGTTAACTCAAATTTAACTCCTTGCCTAAGCAGCTTGTCAGGATCTACCTAACCACAAAAGAGGTGGCTCCACATAACACCCTCTTCTCTCCAGTCTGTGCATGCCAACTACTTACTCTAGCAATTACAGGGTAGAAAAGCTATGTGCATGTCGTATGCCTGAAAATAGAGGACTTGTGGCTGGTGTGTGTGTGCATATGTATGTGTGTATGTATGTGTGTTTTGTTCTTACAACTCAACAATAAGGAGAGAGATAGGGAGAGAGAGAGAGATTGTCTATTTATTAGTCCTTAGGGAAATCTAAAACCAAAGTGAATAGCATAACCACATACTAAAACTGCCAAGGTGACAATCTTAGATAATGACAAGGATGCTGAGAAATTGCAACACTCCAACATCACCAGTAAGATTGTGAAGTGGTACAGTCAATTGAAATGAAGAGTTTGCCAGTTCCTTAAGAGGTAAAATCTAGAATTACCATATGCGCTAGTAATACTACTTCAAGACATATATACTCCCAAATGAAAACAGACACAAAAAAATTGTGCATCAATATTCATAGTGGTGTTATTTGTAACAGCCAAAAATTGTAAGCAATCTAAGTGGCCATAAACTGATTAATCAAAAAAGTCACAGAATTCCATGAAATGAAATACTATTAATCAATAAAAGGACTGAACTTCAAAAACTATCTTCTACTTGACTAAACACTGAAAACAGGCCATTTTTGAAGAATCCCAATGCAAAACACTATATATTATGTGGCTCTGCTTGTGTGAAAGTCCATAAAAGGCCAATTTACAAAGGTGGGAAGCAGATACATTTTCCCCTAGGGCTACAAAAGAGCATAGGAAACTGTTTTAGGGTTAGAAATATGTACCAGGATTGAGAATGGTAAAGTTTACTCAAACTTCTATTTGCTCCAAATTATTTAATTGTACAATGTGATGGTTTGTTTTAATGGCAATTTGGCCACAAATCAGAATCCCCTGAGTAGGGACCCTCACCTAAGTAATTGTTCCAGTTGCCTTAACTGATACGGGAAGGCCCATCCATGTGTGAGTGGCACCATTTGGTAGAAGCCCAGATTGAAGAAATTCTGTACAAGGTGGGACAGAATAAATCCACGTTCACTCTTGCTGTGATGGTGATCTACTTTGTTGTTGCTGACAATGATGATGACGATGACAATGATGATGATAATGATGATGATGTCGATGATTGTAGTAAGGAGGGATGGCAGGGGCTGCATTCCCGGCTCCCAGCTCCCAACCACGGGCCTGCTTTTGGTCCCAGCTAACTTATACCCAAAATAATTACACGCAAACTGTATTCATTTAAATTCTTCCTGGCCCATTAGTTCTAACCTCTTATTGTTTAACTCTTACATATTGATCTAACCCACTTCTGACAATATGTATCGCCACTTGACTGTGACTTACCGGCATGATTCTAACCAGCGTCCATCTTGGGTAGGAGCAGGTGGCATCTGCCACACTTCCCTTCTTCCCAGCATTCCATTCTGTCTTCCCCACCTATCTAAGTCCTGCCCTATCAAAAGGCCAAGGCATTCTCTTTATTCAACCAATGAAAGCAACAGAAATAGAAGCACCATCGTACACCAGATAATGATGATGAGGACAACAATGATGATGATGTCGATGACAATGACAATGATGATGATAATGATGTTGATGATGACGACGATGAAGACGACGATGATGATGATGACTATGATGATGATGTATGATGATGATGATGACTGTAATAATGATGATGATGACAATGACAACAATTATGATGAGGACAATGACAATGATGACTATAATGATGTCAATTATGATGATGATTATGACGATGATAATGATGGTGATGATCCCTTCACTGACATCAGGACCAGTCTTTCCATGCTTCCATCATTGACTCAGGACCAGCAGCTCTCCAGGAGTCACCTACACTTTTGGCAACAGAATGGGACTGCTAAGGCACACAGCCTCATGGAGCATGCAACTATCAGTTTCCTAGCCTTCATCATCACTATGAATCCTCGGTAGCTAGGATTTGCTTTCCCAAAAGAGCCAGTCCGCTGATGACCCTGTTGCAAACGTACAAAGCTGATGTGGAATTCCCCTCTGTATGCTGTGAATATGCTTTATTACCATTGGTTAATAAAGAAGCTGTTTTAGCCAATGGCTTAGCAGAGTAAAGCCAGGTAGGAAATCTGACTAGAGATACAGAGAGAGAGAGAGAGTAGACAGAGTCAAGAAGATGCCATATAGTTGCCAAAGGAGAAAGACACCAGATCCTTGCCAGTAAGCCACAGTCTTGTGCTGATACACAGATTAATAGAAATGGATTATTTTAGGATATAAGCGTTAGTTAATAAGAAGCCTGAGCTAATAGGCCAAGCAGTGTTGTAATTAATATAGTTTCTGTGTGATTATTCAGGTCTGGGCAGCCTGGAATAATAAGCAGTCTCCATTTACACAAAGCTCAGGATTTTCCTAGAGCTTGAAGAACCAGAGTTGGGCAGCGTTCAGTTACACCTCAAGTACACACTTGCTTAGTCTCAACTGCAACCAGCTTCTCTTCCAGTCCTTAAACATCCCGTTCTTTCTCAGAACTTCTCTTCCATTCAGAAAACCATGATCAAGAACAGAAATCATGTGGGGCCTTTTTGACATAGAAGCCAAAAAAGTACTGACGAAGAGATACAGGAAGTAACGGACTACATGTCGAACCATGTTTGGGAACTGAAGCATCTGCACTAATCAAACCAAAGGAACCTGGTACACCCTGACTGGTTTTGACTTTTTCTTCTCAGTTCTACAACCTTCTTTGACATTCAGCAGGTCAGTTCTCACCCACTTTGGCTGTCTGTAAATTTCTGAATGCAATGACAGGCTATCAGCAGTTAGAGTTTGTTTAGTGAGTCCTCATCCTCATTAGGTTTTCTAGGCAAGTGTAGGTGGATATGATATGGAGCATTCCTTATTCCTGGGTCCCCATTGGCTTTGTTGAGCCTGGTATCAATGTACACATCTGGAATTCCCATCTCCTTCAGGGCTAATTTCCAGAGTTTGTTGTGTGTCCAAGGGGAGGCTTCTTGAAGCCCACTCTGTAGATGTACATGTGAATGCTGTAGTCTCAGGCCACTACTTAGCTGATGGCAGAACTACCCTTCTTCTCACCACCCTTTTTTTGCAGGAGCCATTCTGTAGGGCCTAAGTTGAAAAGGAAGGGTGCAAGGCATTGTGGGAAGGAGAGCTGCCTTGCCTGGATTTGACTTTTGAGCAGAATTCAAAATAAGAACAAATCCTTGGAATGAGGGTGTGTCTCAGTGGAAGAATGCTTGCTGGCCATGTTCAAGGACCTGGATTCAATTTATATCCAGAGAGAGAGAGAGAGAGAGAGAGAGAGAGAGAGAGAGAGAGAAACACAAACACTCATACTGTAAAATATGGAGGGAGAGGTCCAGGAGTACTTGGTCTTGGTCTCAATCTTAGAATGTTTAAAAACCAATATCAAAAGGCTAAATTAGCCAATGTTAAATGCATATTGTTAAATTTCATCATTTTAAAGAAATCAAGTAATAGAAAGAAAAAATGAAACCAGTGGTCCTCACTGTCAAACTGTCACTAATTACCAGCATAGAAACATAGTTTATAGGTATACTGGGTAAAAGGAATACAATTTGAGGTACAGGTTATACTGTATTTTCCCTTTTAGCCTAATGTGGTGTATGCTGTAAATACCATTGGTTAATAAAGGAACTGGCTTGGCCTGATAGGGTAGAACAGAGGAAAACTAAACTGAAGCTGGGAGAAGGGAGGTAGAGTCAGAGAGAAGCCATGTAGCCCCGTCGGACACAGATGCTTGTACTTTACCCAGTAAGCCACAGCCTCATGATGATACACAGATTACTAGAAATGGGTTAAATTAAAATATAAGAGTTAGCCACTAAAAACTAGAGCTAATGGGCCAAGCAGTGATTTAAATAATGTAGTTTCTGTGTGATTATTCCAGGCAACCAGGAAACAAGCTGCCCCTTACAATACTAATGAATTTCCCAGATTTGATAGAGACAAATATTTTGATAGTTAAGCACAATTTGTCATAATGCCTTATAATATTATGAGAAATATTTCCATATTCAGTTTTATAAAGATTTGTAACTGATTGTCCATGTACTTTTTATTAGACATTATATTGTTGTTATGGAGAAAGGTTGATTAGGAAATTATGTTTGTAAACAAGACAGTAGAAAAAGAGTTAAAAATTCTCAGCAGTGCTCATTATGATGGTCTGTACCAGTACATTGTACTGAAGAGGTGGAGGGGTTGGAGGATCACAAGTTCAAGGCCAGACTGGGCTACACCTGGCACCAGTAACATGACTCAGAGGTTAAAGGTTCTTGCCACCAAGTCTAACAACCTGAGTTCAGTCCCTGGGACTGACTTCAGCAAGTTGTCTTCTGAACTCCACACGTGTGTCCTGGCATGTATGCATTACACACACACACACACACACACACACACACACACACACACACAAAATAGTAACAATAATAATAACTAAAAATAATAAATACAAAGGAATAAAAAATAATTCTCAGCACTAAGTAAGAAATTCCAGGCCAAAGACATGAAACACGGTGGGCGTGGTGCTGCACACCTTTGACCCCAGTACCCTGGAGGCAGAAGCTAGCAGATTCCTGTGGGTCTGCGACCAGTCTGGTCTACATGATGAGCTGAAGACGAGCCAGGGCAACACAGTGAGACCCTCTCTCTCTCAATAAAACAAAACAAAATAAAAAACAGATCATTAAGATAAAAGACTAAGCATGTGCCACCTAATAAAATTTGCCTGTAATCATCATAAGCTTTATTTGTATGAATACATAAAATGCATTAATAATTTCCATTTAGTAAATTTCTTCATAGAGAAACCAATAGCTTAATATTTTATCATAATATGAATGAAGTAAGACAGATGAACTAAAATCTCTACTTTCTTTAATTTTATTGTCATAAAGTCTATTTGGAAATATAAGAAACATGCATAAAAGTGTTCCTACCATACAGCTTAAAATAATCAGCCTAGAAAATTATATTCAGTATCCTTAAAGAAACAAAATAAGATTGTACTTCCACAAAATAAGAATAGGAGGCTGTGAAAATGTAAGTCAGAGGATATACAGAAAAGAGGTTTTCAGACACTACACTAACTTTTACATTTTTCTCTAATGGAGTAGGAAAATGAGCCTGGGTAAAACAGAATATATTTCAGACAGGCAAAGAAAAACACAGAGTAGAAATTCTCAAAGAAATAACACAAGAAACATTATCAGACCTGAAGGATATTTCTCTAAAGAAAAAAAGAACTCACATAATAAATGAAGAAAGCTATGCAGAGGCCGGCTACTGAGGGTTTCATAATACCAAGATGGAGAATGTGGTTGCTACCCTATGGAGCTATAAAATAGTTTAGTGATGTCTCCAATTTATGAGAGACAATTGTTTTCTATCTATAGTCCACCTACCTGCTTGGGCGCAATATAATTTAATAAACTCAAGTCATGCCAAACATGAAAAAATTTCTAGACTCCAGTCCCAAAACACTCTTCAGGCAGGACAAAGTGTGGGTCGGAGGCTTTGTGGCTGGGTTGGTGTCCCAATCCCTCCACTTGAGGCCTTGTCTGCTTAGAGAAGATGGCCAGTTCAGGCTCCGTGTCCGCCATTGCTAGGACTCTGCTAGGATTAGTCTGATAAATTCCATGGAGTTTCCATTACACTAAGTTGCCCCTCAATTCTAGTAGTTTCTCCCAGTATTCTCTTCCTCTTTCCCTGCACCTGATCCCTTCTGTTCCCAACCCCACCCACCCCCAGTCCACCCTCAAAACCTATTCTATTTCCCATTCACAGTGAGATTCATGTGTCCCCCACTTAAGCCCCTCTTGTTACTTAGCCTCTCTTCATCTGTGCACAGTAGCATGATTATCTTTTGCTTTGCAGCTAATATCCACTTGTGAGTGAGTCCATACCACATTGGTCTTTCTGGGTCTGGGTTACCTCACTCGGGAAGATTCTTTCAAGTTCCATCCATGTGCTAGCAAATTTCATGATGTCATTGTTTTTAACAGCTGAATAATGGTCCATTGTAAAAACGCACCACATTCTCTTTATTCACTCTTTGGTTGAGGGACATCTAGGTTGTTTCCAGCTTCTGGCTATTATGAATAAAGCTGCTATGAACATAGTTGAGCAAGTGTCCTTGTGTTAGGATGCAGCATTCTTTGGGTATATGCCCAGGAGTGGTATTGCTGGGTCTTGAGGTAGATTAATTCAGTTTTCTTAGAAATCATTTTGATTTCCAAAGTAGCTGTACAAATTTGCACTCTGACCAGCAATGGAGGAGTGTTCCCCTTGCTTCATATCCTTTCCAGCATGAGCTGTCACTTGTGTTTTTGACCTTAGCCATTCTGACAGGTGTAAGATAGAATCTCAGAGATGCATTTCCCTGATGACCAAGGATGTTGAACATCTCAAATGTTTCTTGGCCATTTGAGATTCCTCTATTGAGAATGCTCTGTTTAGATCTGTACCCCATTTTTAAATCGGATTATTTATTTGTTGATGTCCAGTTACATCAGTTGTTTATATATCATGGATACAAGCCCTCTGTCAGATGTGGGGTATTGAAAATCTTTTCCCATTCTGTGAGTTGCATTTTTGTCCTATTGTTAACAAAGCATTCTGGAACCAGAGCCTAGCAGAATCCTCATCAAAGAGACCAGAGAGACTTCATTCAGCAACCGCTGGGAGCAGGTGCAGAGTCCCACAGGCAAACATTAGGTGGAGCTCAGGGATTCCTGCAGAGGAAAAGAAGGAAGGATCAGAGGAACCAGGAGAGTCAGGGACACCATGAGAACATGGCCCACAGAATCAACTGACCAGGACTCTTAAGGCCTGTGGAGATCAAGAAGCCTGTAGAGTTCTGGCCAAAAACAATAGCAATGAGAATATAAGAGTTTTAAAAAAAATACAAAGCAAAATTATTAACTTCAGAGAAAACAAAAGGTTTCTTAAGAAAGGAACTACTTGCCACCTCAATCAACAATGGTTTGTTAAGCCTACAACTTCATAATTTTGGCTAGTACAGTAACTAAACATCATTAAATATCTATTTTGAGAGTATAAAGAGGCAGAAGAGAAAGTATAGAAATACCTAAACCCTTTGTTACTAACATAATATCAACCTTAATGAATTAAGTTTAGCAGAGTATTTTGAAGGGTCAGACACCAATAATTTTATTACAAAATTTTGAACTCACTTTAGGAACATTGATAAGTTAATATATGTTATCTTGATTAAAGATAGAATTTAAGATCCAACAAAATGGTTCAACAGGCCTCCAAACCTGACATCCTGAGTCTGGTCTCTGGGATACACACAGTGGAAGTGAGAAACCAATTCCCACAAACTGCCCTCTGACTTCACATGTATGTTATGAAGCATGTGTATACAAACACACACACGCAAATGAAAATAAGTAGAACTTAGTTCTTTGAAACAACAGCAGGGATGATGGTGCGTTGATCGGTGACTGTAACCCCAGCTACACAAAAGACTGAGGCAGGAGGATCACTTGAGTCCATGAGTTCAAAGCCAACCAAAGGAACCTTATATTAAGGAAAACTGTCGTGAAAATAAATAAGGATAAAAATTCTAAAGTGAGGAAGCTGTGGGCTGATGGCAGCTTGATGGTATACTGAGAGGGGCAGAATCTAATCCCAGCGTTCCAAACTCTAAAAGGTTATGTCTCTCTGCTTTGGTTTCCTTATTTGAAATCTGAGCTAAAAATTGCCTTCAGTTTTACACTCATATGCTCAGATCTGTTCAGCTTTAGCGAGGCTATTCCTTCTGCTTCCTTTAGATGATTCATTAATGATTCATAAAAAGTACCAAATGACAAACTGTCCCCAGTACCTTAAACAGCCGAGAGCATTCTTCTCTGACCCATAGACCTTTCCTGCTCCCGAGCTCCAAGACAGGAAGCATTCAGGTAGCAAAAGGAATGTGGCGGTCTGAAGAGATTTTAATTGACTTACTAAGTTATGGAGATTTTAGGCAACAATTTACCCTGTTCTTAAATTTTAAAAGTAGTTGCCATAGCAACTCCTAGACACAGCATATGGTATGTCTGGTACCTCAGAGATAACTGAACAGATTCTCGAATTTTCCTTACAATATGTTGTGAACTTTTGTACATTTTAGTGTTTCAGTGGGCAATGTTATAAGGTTCTGGATTTCACTGTGCCATCTATATATTTAAAAGCTGGTTTTAAAACATTTATCATTTACGAAAACAAACAAGCAAGATTTTCATGTATCCTCCTATCCTGCAATGTATTTTCTTTATTAAAAACAAACAAACAAACCTAAAACCTAGCAGGAATAAATAGCAAATTATCAGGTAGTCTTAAAAGGAGCAAGTGTAAATAAAAAGTAATTCATATGGGAAATAGTCTGCTCACTTATAGGGAAAAGCAGAAAAAAGTAAAGCTATGTCATTTTTTTTTTACTTAATCAGATTTGTAAAATGCTGCAGAGTGGGAGGAGTTAAAATTTGTATTGACATCCCAACCGTTCATTTGGGATTACACATTCAAACCCTTTAGGATGTCTTCATAAGACCCAGTCATTTTTCTGCTATCCTAAAAGAGCTTTTTGATAGACATAGGTTGACATCAGTTTTTCCGTTGAAGAATCACATATGATAGAGAGAAATTCGAAACAATATTAGTTCACTGAGTGTGATGGGGCACACATGTCATACCCGCACTGGGGATGGTGAGACAGCACGGGCGAGAGATTGAGGCCAGCATGAGCCATAGAGTGAAGCCCTGTCTCAAGAGTTCAGAAGGAAAATCGAAGTAATCGTCATCCATAGTAAGAAATTATGTAAAATTAAAAGGTATATAAGCAATCTCCTATGACTGGGCTTGATATCAGATACAGTATTCTTCTGTTGAGATGATTATTACTTATCATTTTAAAGTTTATTAGAAATTATGATGACATTACATGCTACAGCAAATACGTGTGCACTAAATATATCTAAATGTATGTACTACATACATATCATGCAGATACAGGTGCTGCATGTATATATGTAGTTTTTAATTACTAGTAAATCTTTAAAAATAGATTCTTAAACCAATTTAAATTCATTTTTAACACTGTATTTGTAATACACTCTTAGTGTGCAACCATCCAAAACACCACGGAAGATTCCTACCCCAATGTCCACCCTAAACTGATGATTCACGCATTTGTATAATCCCTGACTCTAATGAAGGCAGAACTCATTACTTGATTCTGACCAATAGATAAGGCAAAGGGAAGAATGCAATGTCACTTTCATGGTTATCATGCATGATATAAGACCACATTAGCAAACTGGAGAGAGAAAGATTGCCCTGCAGCCTTTGAAACTTCAAGCCACCTCATGGCAAGGAACTGCAGGCAGCCTCTAGGACTTGGAGAAAGAGTTCAACAAACAGTCAGGAAAAAGCCAGGGCCCTCAGGCTTGCAGTGGCAAAGAAATAAATTCCGCCAGCATCTGAATGAGCTCAGAAGTAGACTTTTTCCCTAGGTGAGCCTCAGATGAGAACACAGCCAGCCCTCATGTGCATCGCAATAAGGCTAAGAGGCAGAATCTAGTACTACTCTGTGGAAAAATCTAACCTGTAGAAACTACAGAAGTGTCTGCCATTGTCTTAGCTGCTAAGTTTGTCTCTAGACAGTAGTATGCTTTATAAATCCTCCTTTCTTGTTTGTACTTTTTAAATTTTTCTCAAGTGTTATAATAGGACTTTCTTTGCTTTTAAAATCAAAAAATGTTATTTTCAACAAATCATCTGGAAGCAAGAAACTAAGTCTGCTCTTCAATTTTTTTAACCGATTTTGAATGTGGCAAAAGAATGTTTTTTAAAGTGTACAATGAAAATATAGCATGAAGATTACCCCAGATTTTTATTTTTTAAATTATCTTACCAGAATATTTTATTTAAATTATGCTCACATAGACTGCTTCTGAAATTTTAAGCTTTCTATATTTAATAATGCCTGCTGGGAGGGAAAAAAAGAAATCATACTTTAAAATTTTTTCCTTCCAATTTTGACCATGACTTAAAATGGAAAAAGTTATGTTGATCGTGCCTGGATGTTCTCGTTTTAGAGGCCATTATGCACTCTAAATGCTCTGTTGGCATTTTAATTCCATTTTACAAAATAAATCTCAACTGACAACAGAATAAAGCAAATTCTAAGTCAACTAAACGAAAAAGTGTCACCGAAAACAGAAAGAACTTTGCAAACTGATGCAACATTTCATATGGCTCCTGAACCGAAATTTCCAAAGTCTCAACAAGAAGAAACACTGTGTGTGCGTTGGGGGGGAGTATTGACAACTGAAACCCTCTCTACAACTTTCCGTCCACAGCACGCAGCGATTCAACTGTCTGCACTAGCCTAAACTCACTGTTACAGGAAGTGCTTGCCAGGGAGATTATAATTATAATTGCTATAACTACTGCTTACCTCAGGAATGTACCAAAATTCTACCCATCTGGCCACTAGATCATTCAATTTACCTTCGCTCAAGCCAGATACCTTAATTAAGCTCCTCAGATAATGGCTTCCTTTTCAATACTTGCCTGGAAACCAAGCTTTCAGGACTAAGTTTGTCAGAGCTAACCAGGAATTACAAGTTCCGGGGTAAACCCTGGACACTTTACACATACACTACTGATACCCTTAGCAAGACTGTCCCCAAGACCGTAGAGGCAGTGATCGCCACACGGCAACAACCAATAAAACTGGCTTTGCTCTCCGAACAAGGTGACAGTAGCAGTGTTTTCAGGAAGCTGGTGTTTAACAGTCTTAGAGTTGCCACTAACGTGCACTGGAGCACTGCTGACTGCAGAGGTCAAGACCAGGAACAAGAAAACAGTGTTCCTCAAAGACCTTGAGCCCCTTCCCAGTACATCTCCTTGTTATAGGGGTGAGGTATGCCAACACTGGGTTTGAACTTCAGTTCCCTTTCTTTCTTATAAAGTCTCCAAATACTGTTTATCTTTATTCCTAGAGCACTGTCTTAATCACTTTTCTTTCCGTTGCTGTAATAAAACGCCATGACCAAAGGCAGCTTAAAAAACGGAGTTTCTTTGGGCTGAGGGTCCCAGGGGGATAGGAGTAGGAGCAAGGGCAGGAGCTGGAAATTAAGAAAAGTACAAATGAAGCAGAAAGAATGAACTGGAAGAGCAGCAAGACTATAAACTCTCGATGCCCACTCCCGTTGGTGCATTTCCTCCAGCAAGATTGCACCCTCTGTGCCTCCTCACACAGCACCATTAACAGAGACCGAGCGTTGGAGTCCCTGAGCCTATGAGAGACATTTCTTATTCAAACTACTACTAAAGCCAAATATAGAAATTCCTTATCAGGATTTACAAAACATTTTTTCCCTAAGTAAATCACTGACTACTATGATTTAATGTATCCATCTCCTTGGGTTTTCATGTTTAGCCATCAGAAGTTCTGTGGGAACAGTAGAGTATGGGTCCAGGATAGGACCATTCATGGACCCATTCTGAAGATGCAGACACTCAGACGATGTTTTCATAGAGTAGCATCCTTCAGACCAACTCTGCCTTGGGTCACTTTTCAAGACATCCTGAAAACTTTCCTCAGTCCTAAACTGTTCCTGAGAGTCTCTCCCTAACCCTTCTATCCATCAACAGGTTTGAACTGGCAGAAGAACAGCCAGGAGTCTACAGATACTGAAACCCTTTATTTCCTTTTCCCAAGTAGCATGATCTCATGATGCTGAATTTTCTGCACTCATTTTACTCTGCTTATGAGCAAAACTGTTTATTTGAAGGATGTGGTGGTTTGACTGAGAATGGCCCTCATAGGCTCATAGATTTGAATACTTGGTCCCTCCCACCTTGGTGGAACTGTTTTGGAAAGATCAGATGTGGCTTTGTTGGAGGAGGTGTGTCACTGGGGAAGGGAATTGAGGCTTTCAAAGCCCATTCCCTTCCCAGTTAGTTCTCTCCCTGCCTCTGTGAACTCTCAGCTACTGTTCCAGTGCCTTGTCTGACTGCCTGCTGCCAGGATCCTGTTGTAATTAGGGGAGAGGTGCGTGCGGGTTGTATGTTCCCCAGCCGCCGCTGGTTGCCTGCACCCGAAATAACCACGTGAGGACGGTATTCATTTAAACTCTGCCTGGCTTATTATCACTAGCCTTTTCCCGGCTAGCCCTCACCTCATAAACTAACCCATTATAAAAGTCTGTAAGTCACCACGTGGTGACATACCGGAAAGGTCTAACCTGCATCCATCTGCGACGGTGGCTCGTGGCATCTGGCTCACTTCCTTCTCTCTTCCCAGAACTTCCATTCTGTCTACTCCGCCCACCTAAGGGCTGACCCATCTTATAAGCCAGGCAGCTCTTTATTCAACCAATAAGAGTAATACAAAATACAGGAGAACACTCCCACAGGATCCCCACCATCAAAGTCACAGACTCTAACCCTCTGAACCAGCAAACCTCTCTTCTATAAACTGCCTTGATCAATAGTGTCTCTTCACAGCAATAAGAAAGTGACTGAGACAAAAGACATCATAGAGCAACCACAAAAAGTGCCGACGTGGTCTGGTTTTGTGAAATGAATTACTGCCCAAGGATTCTAAATTTTTTGCTAAAACATTACTTGACTAATCAAAAGGGAAAAAAATAAGCTTAAAACTAGTTCTCTCCAAAATACCTCAAATCTCAGCTTGAAACAAATGACCTCTGTCCTACAACTCTTTTCTCTGCTGTTACTAAGTTTCCTTCCGCCCTTTCTTGCCTCCTGACCTACTTTCTCATCTTTCTAGCTAGGTGAAAATGCTCAACATTCAATTACCTCTGGAATTAAGTGTACCTCAGAACAGGAAAAACCCTCATGGTTGGTTTTCATTTCTGGCAGCATTCTACAGGAAGAACCATTATCATAGTCTTCTCAAGGCCTAGATCAGGTAGAAGTTCACAGGGGAATTTAGTGTCGTTTTGAAAAATAAACTGCAAAACTCCAATATACACAGCAACTGGTTCAAGGACATTAAATGTAAAAATCAGGTACAAAAAAAAATAAAATAGGGGGCTGGAGGGATGGCTCAGTAGTTAAAAGCATTGACTGCTCTTCCAGAGGTCCTGAGTTCAATTCCCAACAACTACATGGTGACTCATGACCATCTGTAATAAGATCTGGCACCCTCTTCTGGCCTGCAGACATAACATTGACTACATAATAAATAAAAATCTTTAAAAATATATAAGTAAATCTTTAAAAAGTAAAATAAAATAGAAAGACTGTCAATGAAATTTAAGGACCCTAATTATATATCTTGATATATCTTGATGAGTTAAGAAAAGAAGCCAATAGTGGAAGGTATTTTAGAAGCACACTCAAAATGATTTTGCACAAAAATGCATTTGACTTAAACGTCTAGGTTCCAGGTCCTCCTAGCAGTAACTTGACCATCATCACTTCTTCCTTCCAAAAAGCTGAGCAGACTGAAAACACAGCTCTTCTGTGTTCCTTAACACACACGAGGAAAGACAAACTGCGGCTTTTCAGTCTGGAAAGACAGGCATACAAGTCCTGGGGCCATGGCATTCCAGAGCAGAAACTCAGCAGCAGGAATCTCTGCTCAACCAGTGCCAGGGAGAGAGGCACTAGCAGGGCAGTAACTGGTGGGTTACAGACCTGTGAGCTGAAACTTCCAGGGACACCCAGGCAAGGCAACGGGGTGCCCTCTACAAATGAGATGAATTCTCTGATAAATACTAAAGAAAAATTTCTTCTTACTCCTGACAAAGGGAGAGGCAAAGGGGCCAATGGGAACATTTTAAAGGTGTTCCAAAGACATTATTCTCCTCACCAAGATTTCCTTCAAGAAAAACTAGCTAACCAGGTTGCCATCTTCTGAAGTGCTGTCAGAGGCTAGCCCACCTAAGAAAAGGGAACCTGACTCTGCCAACTGCAGCCTTCCAAGTGTGGAAAGGGAATAGCCAACTTCAGACCATGCTAGCCCTTCTCTTCACCTAGGAGGAAAATCCCTTGTGAAGTTCACAGTCCATAGTCATGGGCACAGAGAAACTGGGACCAAAGCATCACAGGGCCACAGAGTGTGTCATCCCCCCCGGAATCTCACAAAGCCTATGAATGGCAGCTGATTTTTCTCAGTATATCATATCCAAATACTGCAAAAATATTGCAAAGCATATCAAAAGCAAAAACGCAACAGAAAAAAGCCCCATGATTTGAAGTGACCAAGCAAGCTTTAGACCCAAGCATGGCAGAGATAATGAAATTACCAAACAGGGAACTCAAAACTATTGTTAATGGTCAAGAGCTCGAAACATGCTCAATGGGTAGCAGCAATATGAGTAGGAAGATGCAAAGTCCAAGAAGACAAGAGAAATCTAAGAATAAAAAACAATGTAATTGAAATGATAATGCCTTTGGTACGATGAGTCATAGACATGACAAGACTACAAAAAGAATTTCTGAGATTTAGGACAGAAACTTCTAGAGCAGCGAGATGGATCTCGAGTAAAGGGGCTTCCTGCAAAAGCTCAGGGATCTGAATTTGACCCCGAGAACCCATGTAAAGACGGAAAGAATCAGTTCCACCAAGTTGTTCTCTGACCTGCACAAAAGTGCCATTGCATGCATACCCACTCCTCCCAACCCCCTCACACACATACACACACATGTGCATACATACACATCATATATACAACACACATCACACACATGCACAGGGAGACACATACACACAAACACACTAATAAAGTTTAAAAAAAAAAAACAAGGACTGGGACAGCTACAAAGGGTGTCTATCATAGCATGAGTGCAAAGGAGAAAAGGAAGAAAAATGAAGAAGTGTTTTAGATAATAATGACTGAGAATTTTCCCAAATTAATGCCAAACATGAAACTATGAATACAAGAGGCTTAGACATCCCAAGGCAGAATAAATGAAAAATAAACAATCAGAACAATACATACAGGCATGTCATAATCAAACAATAGAAAACTAAAAATGAAGAAAGTCCCAAAGAAAGGCAAAAGGGAAAGCATTTTATTTACAAAATAGTAATAAGAACTAAATCTGAAAAAAAAAAGAGAATTGAATCTGACTTCTCACTAGAAAGCATGCAAGCAAGAGAGAGCAGAGGTATTTATTTAAAGAACTAAGGGGAAAAGCATTCCAATCTAAAGCACTATACCATAAAACATGCTTCAAGGCTGAGACAGAAATGAAGACTTCCTCAGGCAAGACACAGCTCAGCAAGTTTGTTGTCAGCAGACTTGTCTCCCAGGAATCATTAAAACTAATCCTTTTAAGTCAAGAATACAACACAGACCATAAACTAACATCTGCTAAGAAATAATAGGAAAGAATAATAATAAAGAAATAATCTGGGAAAAAATAGGAAGCACAAACTTCCATTTTCCTTATTCTTGATTTCTCAACAGACAAAAAGTCTATCAAAATAATCACAGTAATAATATGTTTAATTACATGTACACATACATGCCTTGGGTGTGCTCAGAACCAACAATATTGATGGCCATTATATAAGGCACAGGATGAGGGACATAGGATTATTTTGTTCTCTTACACTACATATAACTTAGTATACATATACATAGTAACTTCCAGAGAGTGATATAGTAGTAGCATATGGATTTGTAGGATAACAGGAGAGGGGTGGGAGCAGGGTGTTAATAAAAGACAGAAAAGAGAATCTTATAGTATGCTCAGTTAAAACTTAATGGGTAAGGTAAGGAGCAGGGGATGGACAGAGACCTGGCTCAGCAGGTTCAATACACCAGCCACCAAGCCTGATGACCTGAGTTTGAGGCAACAGAACATACATGGTGGAAGTAGAGAATTGGTTACTGCAGGTTAACCTCTGACTTCCACACATGTGCTGTGACATTTATCTACCATACACAAGTGAATAAATAAATATAAAACTTTAACTAAATAAATGTAATGTGCTGCTGGGGACTGCAGACCCTAAGACCCTAAACTTTCTATGACTCTTTGCCTGCTGGAGTGAACAGCTTGTTTTCCTGTGCTTGCAGCTGCTCTGAGCATAAGACCCTCATGAGTTTCTGATAGCAGGGGAGTAGTTTCTGGTGGGTTGACAGCTGAAAATCCCAAGAGCTGTAGTGTGGCCATTAGTTAAGGAGAGCCCTACATAAGCTGACCTGGAACACAATAAAATTGGCATTCTTGTGTCAAGAGTGACCAGTATCTCTGTGTGTTTTTCAATCTTCAGCCCCTTGCCCGACTGGCGAACCATCCTTTCGTGCAGGTGCTACAGTGTGCTTTTAAAAAAAACTAAGAAAAAAACAGAAAAGCTGTTGAAATCAAAGCTTCAAGAACAAGAGCAAAAATATGAAACAGTGACAAGCATGGTAGAGGACCCCCTGTCTATAGTCAGTCTGAGCATGACCAGTCGGGGGACTAATTGAAAGAGGACTGTCAGAGTAGAAACAAGAAAAAAAAAGACTCAGCTACATACTGTCTAAAACAAACAAAAATATCTTTAAATACATACCAGTTGAAAACAAATTTATGGAGAAAACAGACAACACACTATTTTTTAGGAGTGAACCTAAGTCACTCCAATTTCAGACAAAGTTGATTTCAAAGTAAGCAAAGAGGTCAGTGATAGGGAAGATTGCCACCTAATATTGGGGTCTGTTTCCTGAGACATGACAATGTGCATCTAACAGCAGCCCATTAAGCTACGTAAAGCAAAAACTCATGAAACTGCAGAAGAAATGGATAGACCCACTCTTATGGTTGGAGGTCAACTTATCTGTCCCCAAACCAGACAGGTGCAGTGGCATCAAATCAGGAAGGACATAGCTGAATGCAACAATCACCTGAATTACTCATCAAGGACAGATCGCTACACTCCGGAATACATCTCAATGTATTTTAAAAAGGAAGAAATCAAATAAATCTGTCCTCAACCACAAATTGACAACAGAAAAACAACTGAGAATTCCAAAAGCACATATCAATTGAATAATAAGCTTTTTAAGGAGTAGGTCATAGGTTGGAAAATTAAAATTTTGAGTAATGTGAAGGTAAAAAAGTACATAAATAAATAAATATTTTAATTGTGTGATTTAATATACATACACTGTGCTTAGAGGAAATCCAAAGCACTGAATGCATACATTAGAAAGATATGAAAGATTGAAGTGCCAGTAATCTGAGCTTTGCCTTGGAAAATTATTAAAAGAACAGAAAATTAAATCCAAAGTAAGCATAAGAAAATTCATTAGTAAAAGTTTACAAAATAATAATTACAGCAAAGATATCAATAAAATTAGAAACAAAAAATGTAACATGAGGGCTGGCTCGTTGGGGTTATTGTCCTGCCCGGTACCCCACAGCCAGCAAGCCCCAAAGAAAATCACACAGAGAGTCTACATTAGATTATAAACTAATTGGCCCATTAGCTCAGTCTTCTTACTAGCTCTTGTAACTTATATTAACCCGTTGTTCTTATTTATGTCAGCCACATGGCCGGTACCTTTTCTCAGCTGGGCAGCTTACATCCTACTTCCTTGGTGATCTGCGCAGGAATGCCAAGGGAGCTTCCTGCTCCCCAAATTCGCCTGTTCTCCCCTCTACTTTCTGTCTGGTTTTCCCATCTATTCTCTGCCTGGCCAATCTGCATTTATTTAAAACATGATTGACAGAATACAGACAATTCTCCCACACCAAAAAAAGTGAACAAAAAAAAAAGGCCGTTCTTTTAGAAAGATGAATAAACAGGCTGAGAAAATAGAAAGAGAGGAAGAAAAGACAACATGCAGGCCCCATGGGGCATTGAGAAGACAGTAAAGATGCTGTAAAGCTGTGTGCCCACAAATCTGATAAAAATAGGTAGAATGGGCCAACTCCTAGAAAAACATTTTCTGCTAGAATTGACACAGGGCAATCTAAACAGGTACCATTTGTTACAGAAACTGGATCAGTATTGAAGAACCTTTCCAAACAGAAAGCAGCAGGCCCAGGTGGGCTCACTGGTGAGTATATGCAAAACTGGCTCAATATTCAAGACCAATTGAGGTAATTGATCACATCAATAACATAAGAAGAAAGCACACACTCATATGAATAAATGAAATATTACAAATCCAACGTTTATAGGAGAGAAAGAAACTTGGAGCAAACTAGCAAGAGCAGCCACCCACCTCAACCTGGTAAGGAACATCTACAGAAACCTACAGCTAACCCCACATTCTGCAGAGGAACTCAAGGCTTCCTCACCACCGTCAGCGACCCTTCCCTCATTAGCCCTCTACAACGTCATATCGAAAGGCCTGCTAGTGCAAAACAACAGTTCCTCAAATTAAATAGAAAAAGTAGAAACAAAACTGCCTTTGTTATCAGATATCATGATAACTGGTACAGAAGAATGAAACATCAAAACACTAATAGCTGATTAGACCAAAGTTGCACAAGCTACAAAGATAGAGTCAGTAAGTTCCCCATATTTCAGCAAAGAACAAGGAAATTATGAGATGAAAATATAAAAGATCCACAAATGAAACATATAGGTATAAACCTAGCAAAGCAAATGCAAAATATGTAAGGCAACTACAGAACTCTGGTGAAGAAAACCGAAGTTCTATGTAAATGAGGCAATGCCCCATGTTCATGGTAGGAAGGTTCAATGTTGCCAAGACGTCAGTTCTTCCCAACTTCAACCTATAGATTTGAGGTGATTCCAAATAAAATCCCAGTGATGTGTTTTATGGATATACATAACATTCCTAACTGTGACACAGAGAGATAGCATACAAGGGTCAACACAATATCGAAGGGGAGCAACGTTAAGAGGACTAATGCCTTATGACTTCAGTTCTTGCTGGAAGGGGATGGTAATCAGTTGGTTTGGAATCACAAACAGAAGGCATGGACAAATAAATAAGAGGAACAACATCTGAGAAAACCCTAAAATATGCACACATAAATACAGTCAACCAAGGCAATCCATTAATAAAATATCATACTTCTAATAAATTTTGCTGAAACAGCTGACCATCTGCATATAAAATTAGACATACCTTACATAGTTCACAAAAAAACTAACTCAAAATGAATTATGGACCTAAATGTAAAATGCAAAACTACAAAACTCCTGGAAGACAATGCAGAAGGAAATCTAGTTAACTTTATATATAGTAATGACTTTTCATTAGAATAGCAAAGGCATGAATGAAGACTCCATATGCCAAGTGGTTAAAACATAAAATTCCCAATGGAATGTATGACTATAGGGCACCCACTAAGGTGAACCATGGTCTACAGGGCTTTTGAATGCCAACATAATGAATCCTTCTTATCTATAATGAGCACAAAGATCTCATTCTCAGACTTATGTCTTTTAGTTAAGGCTGTATCCAATACTAGTAGCCTGTTTGTGCAAGTGGAAGAACAACCATAGAGAAATGGGGAACTCCAGAAATGAAACCCCGTACACCCACTTACCTCTCTGTGCACTTTATTTTGGCCATTATTCCCGGAAACTCTTGCCGAGGAAAGTAAAGTTGCAAATAATGTAATTCAAACAGTAGATTGTTCAACTTGTCCTGGCTACAATAGGCACCTGATTCAGGACAGTAAACAGTTCAACTAAGCTCATCAAATTACTATTGACTCTTTAAACCTCACCTCAAAAACCTTCAGCTCATTGTACCTACCAATGTAAAGCTACGTTGTAATTTTACCCAGCCCTCTCACCAAACCCCCTACACTGAAAGCCCTGTTTTATACCAGAACCTCAAAACCTCATATATATACATATATATGCATACATATATATATATATACATATATATATATATATATACACTACCTTTTCAAGATGCCATTAAAACTATATAGAAGTCATGATCTTGGGAGCTGGAAAGATGGCTCAGAAGTTAAGGGCACCAGCTGCT
>JAQHUG010000172.1:3458201-3485061 GCA_028555095.1 Dicrostonyx torquatus | reverse complement strand
GGTGGTGGGGTAGTGGGGGAGCGGGAGGGCTGGGAACAAGGGGAGTAAATGTAAATTTTTCTTTTAGCAATTAAAAAAAATATCCTTTACCCTTGATATCTCATCTCTTTGGACACTTCAGAAAAAATGTCTACTCACCCTAGGCAAGGAAGTGACAACAAATGCCAAGTAAGAACACCACTAACTCGTTCAACTTGAAAACCAATGAGTTTGGGTTTTACATACAGGACTATGGGTGAGAGGTTACTTTACAATGAGTTTGGGTTTTACATACAGGACTATGGGTGAGAGGTTACTTTAGGAGCAGAAATGACTGCTCCATCATCAAAAGGCCATCTAGGCTTGGGTGACAGCTCGTTTGAGCTGGAGGGGGGTGGTGCCTCTTCTAGGCAGCTCAGCTGACCTCTGCTTCCTCCAGGCAGCTCAGCTTGTGTGATTGTCTGAAGGGCCTAGAGAACCTTGTCAGTTTCAGGCACTTCCTGAAGCTTAGGAGTTGTTTACTTCCCAAATTTAAAGAGCTTCCCTGCACGGTGGCATGTTTTGCCTCCCTTTAGACCATCCTGTCTGTGCCATAGATTCCTTTCAAGACAGAATGTTTTATCTTAGAGGAAATTGCTATGCCAAGATCCTCCAGGCCCCAGCTAATACCAAATCACTCCTACCCTGCCCCACTTCAGCAAAAATCTGTCGTTACTCAGAATCCCCCATCCCCAGGTGTTTCCTGTTGGTTGTACCTCCACTAACTCCACTCAGCTCCTTGGCTGTAAGTCTCCACTTCTCTGTGCTGTATTCAGAATGGAGCCCATGCCTACTGTGAAGCATCTTCTCATTACAATAATCCTGCATAAAATATTATTCTGTTTTTTGCCACATTGCTATCCAGCTCTGAGTTTTTCTTTAATGATATTCAATTTGTGATAATAAACTTACAGAAAAAAGGTAATAAACATTTTGCTTCAACCTGGAAATTTTTTATTTAAAGTGCTTACATATATTGAAAACTCAGACCAATAGCTTTGAAGCACCAAGTTCTCTGTTTATCTGTAAAATGTGTGTAGCTTGCCACTAGAAAATCCCAAACATCCCTTAGATGGGAACCTCTGTTTGCCCCTCTTGAAAGTGAGATTGAGGGTTCAGATTCCAGGTCCGTTCAATTCTTGGCTCTCCTGCTCAGACTGCCAATTAGAGCATTTTGTAGCACAGACATCTGTCCACTGGACGGAGACCAGCTCGTTTCACAAAGCAGTTGTCAAATGACACTGACTATCCGTGGCAACCTGCGTTGGATTCAAACTCGTGCCCTCTGAGGTTACACGGCTTCCTCTTCCACCACTGAATCCTTTACATGGCCAGAAGTTAGGCACACTCGTTTCCAAAACTAACTAATTACAAAACCAAAACGTCGTCCGCGTGTCCTTTGATTTATAGAACTTCTACTTGTGCTTACATTTGCTACTCAAGCTCGCTTTTATCCTTGGAATCTGTGAGTTTTCAAGTCATTTTCAAAGAACTGTATGTACGGAACATGATTTAGATGGATTTTCCTTGAGCATTTGCTATCTTCTAGGCAGGGAGCTAATGATGCCAGCTTCAATTTCCTAACAGTACCGGATGACTACCTGAGAAAGCCATTTTGTCTCTGCACTATAACTAATTTTTCTTCCCAAGATAAGGAGTTCCATAATGAGAAAGGTAATGCTTGAAACTACATTAGTCTGAATGTAGTCTAGTTTCTCAACTACGTATAATTACTTTGAAAGAGAAAAATCATAAAAATAGCTTTATTGTTATATTTTTGATAGTGGGTGTGTGATATGATTAGCTTACAGGTAAAGATTATGTAACTATATTGATTGGGGCACCTGGATCTTCCATGTTTAATGAATCATACGGACGGGCAAGAAGAGGAATAAAAAATTCTGCCTGTTTCCATTCTGCCCCCTAAATATCTATAAAGGAGAGAAGCCTTGCTCACAAGTTAGGAAGGGCAATGGTTAGAGAGGCTTCAACAATTCCAGATCATGGGTATAAGCAAAACAAGATGCTGTGCCAATTCCTTGTGGAATTGAGCAATGGTAAAACTATGCAGCTAGATGACGGCTGTGCCATAAGACACACAACACAGGTGGCTGTCAGAAGGAATGTGTCATTTCTAACGTCACCAAGCTGCATGCAGGCAGGAGCTAACCACACTGAACTAGACCCTGTTTGCCCCTGTTTTACCTTTGTAGAATGCAAGTGTTGAATAAATCCCACCATCTATCTGGACAGGAAAAAGAAAACACAAGATGTAAAGGTCTACCAATCACTCTTTATTACCAGGGTAAGTGAGTTTTCTTTTTTTTTTTTTTTTCACAACCAATGGCCCCTACAGACTCAGCCTGTTGAAAGTACAAAAATTTTAAGATCTGGGGAATATTTGCACCAAGGACAATGCTTGACCAAATATAATTAGCTGAATTTAGATAAACTCTCAATCTGGCTTTCTTTAACCTGAATAGAAAAGCATCACACACTTCAGTGAGCATGAATGGATTTGGAAATGAACGTTTGGATTATCTGTGAGAATATTTCCCCAGAATAACAGGCCTAAGATTGTTCAATGTGCTGCCCCAACTTCACTGTTGACCCAGAATGCATCAGACTTCTGTTTTCACTCTCGGCGCCTATTTGCTGATTTCTGTTAATATTTATAACAGAAATAGTAGGTGAGGGAAAGCAAGACAATAGCAGAGCCATTGAAATCTTTACTCTTTGTTTCTTCAGTGCTTCTTCTGCATTTTCTTGGGATAATTAGAGATAAATGGTATGGTATTATATTTGCTCAGATAGCAATACAAAAATGCCTATTTCTGTCATTTTCAGTAATAGACTTTCAAGCTATATTTTCCTCAAACTTGATCCTCATTATTCCGGTAATATTTAAGCTATTAATTTCTCCAGAGAGTGCTTTTTGAAAATGGTAAATTATAAGACAAATCCTAAAATTACATTTCCTTTAATTTACAGTATTGTTCAAGCCGTACTGTTAGCGTAAATGAATAGAGCGCACTGCAGTCTGCAATACAGCCATGAGATTAACCAGTCGGCTTGGAGACAGAAACATTAAGAATATGATTGATTTTATTTTTTTACAGAAGATGAAATAACAGCGTGCGCAAAGGCTCATTTATGATAATTCTAACATTTCTGCTACAGTTATAGAAACGTAACAACATTTACCAAAGAAGAAAGAAGGAAAGAAAGAAATCAAGAGAGGTGAGGGGTTTTACCTTCTGCCCAACTGCAATGATATCAATTTTGCCCTTGGTGGAGTGATAGTCACAGTTACATAGGTTCACCTTCTTTTGAGTTTCAAGTTTACCCTTTAGGAGAAAAACACACACAAAAAAAGCAGGGCTTCTCAAAACAGAAGTCAGTGAAAGCAAATGTGTATGTACTCAATGTCTAAAGGCGCGGGCATGTTATCAACATGTAACAAAGGCTACGAAAGCCCTCAAGCAGCCTGTTACTGGGAAGACAATGGCGTCTATAAGGGTCTATAAAACATCAGCACGCTGATTTACTTCATCATGAAAAGGCATTAATTATGCTAATGTACAATGAAGTCATGTGGAAGTTTGCCCTGAGACTAAAGGTGTATTTAAGTCATTTATTTACTACGCTTCATTACACCCTGGTTATATCTGCTTTCCTTTTGTTTTACCTTTTTCAAGGATGGGAATTTGAAAAGAAAGAAGCTACCCTTCATGTGATTTGAAGACCAATCTACTCGAAGACATGGACAGTCTGGTACATTTCTAACAATAACCCGGGCAAGAAAGGGAACCGCTTTCCGTTGTCCCAGACTAAAATCACTACCGCCATCTAGTGGCAAATGACTGAGTCTCCCAGATTCCACAACACATCAACAATTTTGAACTGCTGTTTTGTCTTTAAATGGGTGCCTATGTCAGAGAGTGGCGCTTTACAGAAAATTCAGCGGGTTTTTGTGAGCTTTTTGGAAGACTTCACTACAACCTAAAGAAACGTTTCGTCCGTAGCTGCAGCGTTTCACTTCGGGAGGCCACTACAACAAAATGACAGGGCTGCTGTCCAGGTAGGGAGACTTGAGACATACTAATGACCAGTGAGTGATGAAACCACATCAGAATGGTGCCCAGAATGCAGCACGTTGGGACTTACGGAGACCCCGGCGGCAGAAGCCTTTGACGTTGTTTTTAAAAACTTTGGGAACCAGTGTCCAGCCTTGTGCCCTGAGACAAGGAATCTCACCACGAGGTATCTGAATGACAAGCCCTGCTAAATTCATCTCAGTTTACAGCCATGAGCTCATATCCCTTTTTGTCTAACCATATTAAACCATACAACTGTTAAATCTCTCATTTAACTGCATAAAAATGCAGTTTCTCCTGTTTCTTTGGATCTGCATTTCTGAAGGCTACTGTACCTGATAAAACTGACTAAGGGTATTTTGTTTTGTTTTTTGTCCTTACCTGTGGTAGAATGCTTACTTGGTTGTATTTTTTTTTTTAGTATTTTTTTAATTTTTAGATTCTTTTATTTTGTTTTATGAGTGTTTCCCCTGCATGTATGTATTTGCATCACGTGCGTGCCTGGTACCCTCAGAGGTCAGGATAAGGTGTAACTAGAGTCATACAGATGGTTATAAGCCATTATGCTGGTGCTAGAAAGTGAACTCAGGTCCTCTAAAAGAACAAGTGATCTTAGCCATTGGCTCACCGGTTAATCCTCTATTTGGGGTTTTTGAGACAGGGTCTCACTTAAGCTCAGATAGACATTGAACATGCTATGTAGCTAAGGATGATCTTGAACTTCTGATCTTCCTGCCTCCACTTCCCAAGTCCTGGGATTCCAGGCATTCACTGCCATGCCTGGCTTTGGAGGGATGTTGTGTTGTTTTAGAGTGTGAGGAAAAGTATTACATGTTCTCTCCTACAGCGTGTAGACACACACACACACACACACACAACTCAGTTGAAAGTTCTCCTCGATGAGCATGGACTTGGAAAGACTTCACGAGACTGACAAAATTTAAGTAGTTTTAAAACACATGAATTGAATAATATAACCAGAGAAGACCAAGAATGATGTGCCAGGCAGAGAAACAGTCAGAGAGAAGCCTGGAAGACAAGGTGTGGTATGGGATGTTTGAAAGATAATGGGCAGCTTCCTCCCTGCAAAGTTCTCTTGTAATCTGTGTGACCACGAAGGTGAGGTCGTGTCGGAGTGTGTAGAAATTGGCGTATGATATGGTTATTAGGAGGGCCTTACAGGTCAAGATTAAAATGCTTCAGTATATCCATGGACCGCATGTGACTTAAAGAAGGCATTATTGTGTCCAAGAAACACAGGCAACTTTGTTCTCGATGTAAGCATAAGTACATATTGTCTTCAGATTCTCTGAGAGTCACTCTTCTCTTAACAGGTGAAGAACAAAGGTGAGGGACATACTGGCATGCTGAGCTACGGACAGGCTCCTGTCACTGATGTGAAGGACATTGGGACATGAGCAGAGGGTGTACCCCCATGTTGTGCATTTCCCTTGCACAAGTTACACAAGTATGTCTGCCATCATGATTATATGTACTTTGTTCCTTCCCTCTCTGGGCACTTAGCACTTCCCTGTGATATGTTTTAAGGTTATTATTCGTTCTATAATGACATGTAGATCCATATATGCAATATTTTTTCAAAATTATCCATAATTATGTCAGTGCTTGTTAATTTGTTGTTTTGTTTTGTTTTGATTTGATTGTTTTGTTTTTCATCAAGTTCACACAAGCTCAAGTGACCTGGGAAGAGGGAACCTTGGTTAAGGAATTCCTCTATCAGATTGACCTGTAAACAAGTCTAGGGGACACTGCCACCCCAAGGCAGATGGACTGGGTAGGATAAAAAGGAAACTGAGCAAAAGAGCAAGCCAGTCGGGCTGGAGAGATGGCTCAGTGGTTAAGAGCATTGCCTGCTCTTCCAAAGGTCCTGAGTTCAATTTCCAGCAACCACATGGTGGCTCACAACCATCTGTAATGAGGTCTCGTGCCCTCTTCTGGCCTGCAGGCGTATACACACAGACAGAATATTGTATACATAATAAATAAATAAATAAATATTAAAAAAAAAGAGCAAGCCAGTCTCTTGGCGTGTTCATAGATTACAAACCAGGAAATCATATAAGAAGGAGAAGCCAGGTAAATCTATTTATGACTCATGACAACTCTTCTCAGATGTGTTTGGTCAACAACACTCTTACCATAGAGCCCATACTAACTGCAAGGCAGAACTGTGTTCTCTGGGAAGCAGGGCCATTACAGTGGGAACACATAGGGATCTGTGATGACAGAACTGATCTTTCATGGGAATTATGTAGCACTCTTAGCACTTACACAGATGAGTTTCTCTGACCCCAAGCACTTTGTATATTCACTTTCAAAAATGCCAGAAATCCAGCAGGATAAAAAAAAATGAATGTTAGTCTCACACTCAAGTACACAACCAATTCCAGAATAAATCTTCTGCTCTTCACAATAAGAACATCAGATACCCATGAAATAGCCCCCCGGGGGCTAGAAAGATGGTTCAGTGGTGAAGAACCACTTGTTACTCTTGGCAAAGAACCAGAGTTTAATTCCCAGCCTCTACATGCCAGTACACAACCATCTGTAACTCCAGTACCAGGGACCAATTATTGCTCTCTTCTGGCCCTTGAAAGTAACAGGTATGTGTGTGATGCACATAAATGCATGTAAGCAAAACACACATAAAATAATAGATCATTAAAATTTTTTATGATTCCCAAGGTATGTATGAAAAACTGTATGCAAACCAATGCAAACAAGTCAGAAAATACTAAAATGTAGATCCACATGATTCTAACCAGTCACAAACTATGGCAGAAAGGACAGAAGAAAAGAAAGCAGAAAAGGGTTCTAGATTCCACTTCCCTGGCTATTGTAGGAGGCTGCTTACTTGTTTCCCAGCTGCCCAGACC
Organism: Dicrostonyx torquatus; assembly: GCA_028555095.1. Lineage (NCBI taxonomy): Eukaryota > Metazoa > Chordata > Mammalia > Rodentia > Cricetidae > Dicrostonyx > Dicrostonyx torquatus. The sequence continues at coordinate 3,478,049 of JAQHUG010000172.1, read as the reverse complement.
CCCAAAATAACCACAAAGATACTGTATTAGTTAAATCACTGCTTGGCCCATTAGCTCTAGCTTCTTATTGGCTAATTCTTGCATATTAATTATCCCATCTCCATTAATCTTTGTATTGCCACAAGGCTGTGGCTTACCGGGTAAAGTTCCAGCATCTGGGGGCTGGAGAGATGGCCCAGCAGTTAAGAGCACTGACTGTTCTTCCAGAGGACCCGAGTTAAATTCCTAACAACCACATGTTGGCTCACAAACATCTGTAATGAGATCTGGCACCCTCTTCTGGCCTACAGGCATACAGAGAGGCAGAATGTTGTATATATAATAAATAAATAAAATCTTTTAAAAAAAAAAAAAGTTCCAGCATCTGTCTCCAGAGAGGCTACAAGGCTTCTCTTGACTCCGCCTTTTTTCTCCCAGTATTCAGTTAAGTTTTCCCCGCCTATCTCTGCTCTACCCTATCACAGGCCCCAAAACAGCTTTTTTATTAACCAATGGTATTCACAGCATACAGAGGGGAATCCCACATCGTCTGGCTGCTAATCATCCATGCCAGCTGTCCCCAGTGCTCGCTCTGTGGATGTCCATTTCTCTTGGTATGATGGTTTGAAGGAGAATAGCCCACATAGGCTCATGTATTTGAATGCTTGGCCCCTCATTAGTAGAAATGTCTGACAATAATTAGGAGATTTGGCCTTCTTGGAGGAAGTGTGTCTCTGAGGTGAGCACTGAGTTTTCAAAACACCAACACCAACCCAGTTAGTGTCTCCTCTCTCTCTCTCTTTCTCTATCTCTATCTCTGTATCTATCTCTCTATCTCTCTCTGTGTCTCTGCCTCCTACTTGTTGAGAGGTCTCCAGCATCATACTAGCCTGCACACTACCGTGCTCCCAAACATGCTGGTCATGAACTCTAACCCTGTGAAACTGTTAGCCCCCAATAACCTCTTCCTTCTACAAGTTGCCTTGGTCATGGTGTCTCTTCCCAGCAGAAGGAACTGAGGCCCTTGGGACTAGGATACCATCACTGTCTGGATTTCAGGGAAGCTGGGGCAGGAGAGGGATCTATCACTGTGCACACTCCATCCTGACTCTCTTTGAACCCACCCATCGTCTACGGAATTTTGTGAAGTGCCTTTGAAGGATGTCCACTCAGAAAATCCTTCTTAGAACCTCATTCTCCACTTCACACCTATTCTATCTACATGAAACTTTACATTTCTTTTACTTGTCTTTAGTCTTTAGTCTGAGTTTCTAGCATCCAAGTCTGAACTGACAGTGTATTCTGTCTGGAAACAGTTCCTCTGCCCTTTTATGAGCACAGAACACTACAATGGTGTGGAGAAAGTCACACAGTCTTTTTATTTCATTTTATGAGTATGTAGTACATGAAAACTGTTTCTACCCCTCCTCCCAACTTTTCCCCATGGCCTCTCCTGAGTTTATGACCTCTTCTTTACTTATTGTTTCATGTGTGTGTGTGTGTGTGTGTGTGTGTGTGTGTGTGTGTGTATGTGTGTGTGCACAGACTGCTGAGTCTATTTAGCATTGCTCGTGTGTATATGGGTTTATGATGGCCACTGGTTACTGAATAATCTACCAGGGGGTTCATCCTTAGAGAAGACTAATTCTTCCTGTCTCAGCAACCATTAATTACTTATAACTTTTCATCCAGTGATGGGACCTTGTGGATTTCCCCATCCACATTTAGATATCAAGTGGTATTGTCATTGTGCAGGCCTTGTTTAGGTAGCCATATTGTTAAGATTTTGTGGGTACAACTTCCCCGTCACATACAGAAGACACCAAATTCTGGCCCTCTGTCTCTGTCTTAGTTAGGGTTTTAATTGCTGTGAAGACACATCATGACCACAGCAACTCTTATAAAGAAAACATTTAATTGGGGTGGCTCATTTATAGTTTCAGTGTTTCAGTCCATTATCAGCATGAGAGGGAGCGTGGAGGCATGCAGACAGATGTGGTGCTGTCTACATCTTGACTTGCAGGCAATAGGAAGTTGACTGACACATGGGGAGGTATCCTGAGCATAGGAAACCTGAAAACCCACCCCTACAGTGACACATTTCCTCCAACAAGACCATACCCACTCCGATAAATCCACACCTCCTATAGTGCCACCCCGTATGAAACTATGGGAACCAATTACATTCAAACTACCACAGGCTCTTAAAATCTTTCTGCCCCTTCTTATGTTAGCTGAGCTTTCAGTGTAGAGGTTGTAGAGGTTGTCTTATAGATATATCAACTGGGGATTGAGTACTCCAGTCAGGTGTTCTCCACACTTTAACCAGTTACACTCAAACCATGCAGCCTTAATTATCTCAGGACCTCCCTCTCATTTCTTCATCTCCACTGGACTCTCCTGATATGGTCAGCCTATCAGACAGTCTACCTTACCAGGAAGGCCTCTATGTCTGCCTCCTTTAGACTAGTCCCGCCATGTCCCTCACAGAAAAAGTCTTTTGTTCCCACACTCACCCCTACAGAGAGAAATGCCTCAAATGTAGTTTGGTGGTACAGTTTAAATTATCTAGTATATAACAACCATGGGATGAAGATAAAATCTGAACTGGGTTGCTGTTTTCAGTCAATGTCCTAGAAGGCTTTTAGAAAAGCAGACCCAAAAACTAGGAAAAAATAAGAAAAATAAGAAAAGCCTCATGTTTTCAAATTTATCAGAGTATTTGCCAGATTATCGTGGAGAAAAAAAAAACTTATCTTTGGAGTAAGAAGTTTTTAAATGAATTGCTATAAGAATATTATTATTTACCATATTTGGTATCAAGATAGACAGGGATATAATTATTGTTTGATAGGAAATACGGGGAGGTTAATGGAAAAGATTTGGGGCCTTGGCCAACATAGTCTCCCAACTTTATAATCTTATCTTGATACTTATTTGTTTCCTAAGTATTTAGTGCTAACACAACATAAAGAGTGGCAAGCTCAAAGTTACAATAAATTATGCATAATTTAGTGTCTTAGAAGGTCTATAAACACAGTGTGAAGTGTTCAGCTTGTTGCGTGATGCAGCATCTGAAGCCCGACTTCTCTGATGTGTTTATCTCGATGTTATAATTGTGACAGGAATTCTTCTGCATTTATTTTGTTTGCAAAAAGCATTTTATTAATTAGTTACACCACTCTCAAGGGTATTAGATTTTTTTAGTGCCTTCAGTGTCAAAACTTCTGCAAGAATAAAACTGCAAATCATTTGCAAAAGAAATGAAGTGTTATTAAATAATTTCCGAATACCATTTGAAGAGCAAAAGTACTCTGAAGAAACATACTTCCCAGACATTTCTAAGCATTGAAGCCCTTATGAACTTTTATTGCCTGCTATTACCATCCTACACTAGTTCTTTTCAGAAAAAAAGAAAGGAAAGAAAGAAAGAAAAACAGATGGTAGGGATCATGTCTTTGTATTCTGTCATTATGAAGACATCAACCCAAAATTTCCAGCTTGTATTATGATAAAATTGTTCATGATTCTTGCTTTTGTTTTATTTTATTCATACGTATTATCAAGTTGTTTGTCGTGTTGAATCTTTGTATGGGAATGTATTATATATATTGCTTCCATTTGGAAGCATGACTAATTCTTAAAATGCATAGTTTTGTGTGCTTACTGATTTTTTTTTTAATCCCAACCTTACACTTATCAGAGTTTTGTATAAATGACTCACTTAAGGACTGATTTTAAGATGAGCTTCTTCAGAAAAACTTGAGCTTGTTTCTAAAAATTACCTGTGGAAATAGGCTAACTGGAGTGGAGCAATGGCATCGATCACAGAAATTCTGGCCCTAAAGACAAGTTTAAGGCTAGCAATATCCAAGTAAGGAAGCAATGCTGTTAGCTAACAACCCCTTTAGCTCTCCTTACTCTGCTGGGTAAGATTTTCACCCAACTTAGCCTTTCTTTGATGGAACCATCCCTTCAGGGTTCATATCCCACATCATACCTTATTTATGTCTTAGGACTTCTTTCCATCCCCACACATGTCACCTAGTTTGTAAAAACCCTTTAGGCCTCCTAGGATTGGCAGATGGCTCCATATGAGCTGAGACTAGTAGCCGGAGATAGTGTTTGAACTTACTGATTCTTGTACTCTTTTGGCTTTGAATAGGTGCCTTCATTTCCATATGATTTCATTCATGTACCTAAAGACATAAAATTACATTTTATTTTAGATGAACAGCCTTCATGGACCATTTTACAAAAACCAAAGGCACCAGGCCATGCTTTTTAAAACCCCAGTTTTAAGCAAGTGGCTATCCACATTTTCAGTGTTTCCTACATTTCCTCAATATTCCTTATTTTTTCTTTTGATTTTCACTTTGCTTCAAATTTTATCAAGTTCCTATGTTCTTTTTGCTTTATGCAAAACTTATTTATCTATTTTAAAAAAACCAGATCTCATGTAGTTCAGGTTGGCCTCTAACTCACAAGGTAGCCAAAGATGACTTTGAGCTTCTGATGTTCGTTTACCCTCCAAGTGCTATGCAAAATTACAGACATGTGGCAGCACACCCTGTTTTGTTGTTGTTGAGGGCTGAACCCAAGGCTTCACCCATCTACCAATTGAACTACGTCTTCAACAATTTCTCAATTCTTTAATAGATGGACCTCCACTACTCACACTTTTTTTTAATAAGAAAAATGTTCCTGTAGAGTGTTTCCTGTCACCCAAGCTAGCCTCAAACTCACTGCGTAGCCAAGGACGACTTTGAACCCCTAACCCTCCTTGCCTCTGCCTCCTAAGCACTGGAAATGCAGGAGTGGAGCACCACAGTCAGCTACTGCTCACATTTCCAGAAGAAAAGATGGCTCTTAATTATAAAAATCTCTGGTTTAGTCTGCAGTAACAAATTTTATATTCTACAGTAACAAATGATGCCAGTGGCTCAGGACAATTTTCTTCTGGCTCAAGATATGCAACAAATTAAGCAGCTGCTCTCTTCCATTTCCTCATTACTAAGCTATCAAGATTGACAAGGTAACCACTCCGTGGAGTAACAGGAGGAAAGTACTCCTTGCCCTTCAACTTCCTCCTCTAGGAAGGTTGCACAGAACTCTTTGCAATTCACCAGCAAAGCAAGGTGCATGACCCAGCTTAAAAACTTAGAGTTTCAAGGGGCAAGGTTTTTGGTCATTTGTTTTGCTTTGTAGGAAAGAATAAAGTTTAAGAGTTAATCCAGGTGGGTGGGTCTGGCAACGGACCTCCCCTAAGAAGGCAAGCTTACCCTAACCCATGCTAAATAGATTGAGAGGATGATTATTCCTGTAGTGGATACTGGACTTTTCCTTCCCAGAATTCCCGCCCCAGCACAGATCAGAGCACAGCCATGCTGTTTTTGCAAGTGTGCCTGTTTTTTCACTTATTCAGAGGAACAGAAGTTTTACTTTTCTTCTTTTTTCTGAGCGTTCTTTCGTTCACACTTTGGGCTTCACTGTTCTTCTGAAGCTTCCCTATCTTCTGTGTGGGCGCTTGCCTGTCATGTGACTGACCACCATGTTGGCTTAACCAACTTCTTTCTTCTCCTCTCCATTTTTCTCTTCCAGGAAGCTGCTGAGACAATGTCCTTGCCCTGCGGTTTTTTCTTTTAAGTGCTAATAAAAAATTATCACAGCACTTCTATTTGAGTCTGTTCTTAAATTCTCTTATTACCTAGACTAAGAAAGCCAAAGAGGACCCTGATTTCCCTGGTATCACTTGATCAGGGACATCTTAAAATTTCTAGTAACATTTTCACACATCCAGGAGAGATGGGAATGTAATGGTTGTTCTGTCTCTTTAAGAGACAAGCCACGCCCACTCCCTCCCCCATCCACTGAGGTAGGCAGGTCTTCCTGCTTGCAGCCTTAGTCTCTCCTTTCTGTCTCCCTCTTGGAGAGGCAGCTCCTGTCTCTCCCGTCTCTTCCTTCTCTCTCTCTCTCTCTCTCTCTCTCTCTCTCTCTCTCTCTCTTTCTCTCTCCTTCCCTCCCTCCCTCCCTCCCTCTCCCCCTCATAGAGCTCTTCTCCCCTTCTCCCCTTCCATAACCACTAAATAAATATCCAACCTCACTGTGCATGGCATGCCTATCCATGTCTCTGTCTCTCACCCACTGCCACCGACACTGCCACGTGTCTCCCTGTCCTGGACCAGCCACCACGCGGAGACTTGCAGCCATCCCTGCCTGGGACTGGCTGCTCTCAGGGTCCACTGCCTGCCGCCACATGGCCTGCTGCCACTGCTTAGGGACCTGCAGTGTTTCTGCTGCCTGCTGCAGCCGGGGATCCTGCAGCATTTTTAATTTTTCCATTACACTAGGGAAAAAACCACTGAGGTTCTTTGCAGTCATCACCCTTCTCCCTTCTCAACGCACTTGACGCTCTTCCTTGGAATGTATAATTCTCTCTTGGTGTGGACTGTTGACTGCCCCTCCGGTCTTTTCCTTAATCTCTGTGAAAGAATTGTCTATCCACCTGGTGTTAATGTGTACATATCTCTCAGGCTTTTGTTTAGGGCTTGTTTTCAGCCCAAACTTTTTCTTAAAATGTTACAGTTTTTCTTTAAAATCTTCTCATATTTATTAATAGATTCAGTGTCAGTAGTTCTAACCCAGATGTCTGTCTTGAGCATATATTCCACTACCTTATGGATATATCTACTTAGTTACGGCTATGAACTAAATGTTAAACAAGTTAGATCCGCATGGTTCTACACAAGATTCTCTTTTCTCAAATGTCACTTTGAGCATCCTAGCTACCCATGAAAGACAGATAGATAAATACATGACAGATAGATAGATAGATAGATAGATAGATAGATAGATAGATAGATAGATAGATAGATAGATAGATATAAATAGATAGATAATAGATGCATAGATGACAGATAGATAGATAGATAGATAGATAGATAGATAGATAGATAGATAGATATGATAGATTGGTAGATAGATGATAGATAGAGATGATAGATTGATAGATGAATAGATGATAGATAGATAGATAGATAGATAGATAGATAGATAGATAGATTTTGAGTGTCCTAGCTACCCATGAAAGACAGATAGATAAATACATGACAGATAGATAGATAATAGATGCATAGATGACAGATAGATAGATATGATAGATTGGTAGATAGATGATAGATAGAGATGATAGATTGATAGATGAATAGATGATAAATAGATAGATAGATAGATTGGTAGATAGGTAATAGATGCATAGATGACAGATAGATAGATAGATAGATAGATGATAAATGAATAGATGATTGAAAGATAGATAGACAGACAGACAGATAGATAGATGAGAGAGATAACTAATAAGCATCCTGAACTTTGATATTTCAAAGTTACATCTCTTCACTGTGAAACTGTTGGAAAGTGGGCTATATTCACTGTTTGTGTTTTTCAACTCAGGCAATTGCAGTCCACTTTCTGGCTTTATTATTACACTGATAACATGGCGGTTAAGACTTAGAATTGTGGAACAGCCAATTTATACCTGTCATAACATTCCTAGCCTCTGTGTATTCAGTTGTCTCATCTGTAAAATGGGGAACTAATCATATATGCTTACTGGAATTACTAGAAAGATTCAGTCGGTATTTGTACAATCCTTGGAATGTGCCTAGCATTTTACACCATATAAACGTTGTGTGATATTAGTTCTAAAATATCTGTGACTGGTTCGTTGTTTTTACATTATTCAACTTTCATGAGACATTTGTCAGTCCATCTATTGGAATGTACTCTTCCCTTTCATTGTTTTGATACTTGCTATTCTTCATCTTTTTTCTTTCTCTAATCTCTCCTTCTAAGTCTTCTTAGGTATCTACGAAAAAATAGTTGGTCATCCTCCTGATGGGTTATCTAACACCCTTGTCTGTGCTACCTCCAGAAAAGAATTCTCAGTAATTGAGTCTTCACCTGGTACCAGGAACTGTTGACACCCAGTGCGCCATTTAAGAGCCTCCTTGACATCAAGATGGTGCGTGGACCATCCCACAGTTTCACCTCAGCCCTATTTCTGCCACTTCAACTTATTCAGAAATTCAATGCCAAACAAGATGAGATAGATTGTAGCACGATTAATAAAAACCCAGAGACACAAATTGAGATTCAAGCTGAAGGTCAGAAAAGCAAAACAGCCAACCACTGGCTCTTACCTCTGCCTCAGTCTGAAAAGGCGATCCTGCTTCCAGGAATGTCAGAATGAGACTGTGTGTGAGAGCTGTCTCTTCCCACTTTATAATGTAAGGCTGATTAGTGGGGCTGTTTTGTTCTCTGAACGTCAGGCAAGATTTATTAAAATACAAATGAAATATCACTACAATAGATATTCAAGAAATTTGTTGGGCACAGCACGTGAGAAACAAGCAGAAGTAGGTAGGAGAAGCCTTCAGAACACAATGTAGGAAGTTCCGAGACCAGCTCTTCCTAGAAGAGCTCAGACAAGTTAAAGCAGCAGTGCTAAGAAGGGAGAATTGGAGAAGTCCTGTGGTGGGACAGAGCCCAGCTCTAGCATCCCTACCACACTCAGTCATCCACTAAGAACTGCTTTTATGAAGTGTTATCTCAGCAAACACTACAGTGGGTCTGGAGATGCAGCTGTTGGAAGCGGTCAGTCAACTAAGTTCACAAGCACAGCCTCTTTAGAAAGATTTATTGCTACCACACAGATGCTGTGGAGAGTATCTCTAGCTCCCTAACAGGGTTGGGTAGGGTCTTAAGGAATGCTGAAGGAAGACCCCAATCTCAAATAAGAGATTGTAAGAGCAAAGAGACCTTTTTTATACTAGCATACGTGGGCTCGTTCACCTGTACAAAATGAATACGACCCTGAGAGGAGCGTGCAGGCTCCTTTTAAGCACGACTAGGGGAATTTCAGGAACAGTTGGGTCATCCCAAATATGATTGGTTAAACAAGCAGCAGTTACATTAGTAGATTTTTACTTGGCTGAGGTTTTATCGTTCTACATTCTTAGGTAAATTTTAAGAGGGTTGCAGGAACAGTCCTTGAGACATTGTGGGACTGACTCAGGCCTTGTTCGTGCTTTCTTCCCTCGTCCCTGAATATAATGCATTGATAAATGACCCTGTGTTGAGAGTGACACCTGTTTGCCCCTCTCAGAGAACTGAAATCTAAATTCAGTTGTTAAAGTATAAGGCCTTCAATTGGAGGAACAGCTGTCCTACCTGCAGAAATCCAAGAGTTGCCGTAATCAGTTGGCCTCATAGGACTCTGAGTCCAATAGAGGAACGTTAGAAAGACGAGATGAAAGAGAAAAGAGCTGTCAGTATTCAACATGAAGGAGTAACAGAAGACACTGCACATCAGAATGAGCATGCAATCACTTCCGGTCACTAGGACAGATAATTCAGTCCAGAGATAACCTTGAGCCAAGAAGAAAACATGCAAGGTTAGTGGAATTCATGTGTAAATCTCTTGGTTGAATATGTGTGACTGAGTATGCATGGGCTCTAAGGAAATGGGAGCTCTGCATGTCATTCTAAATGTCAATCATCTCCTCCTAGTATCCCACTCGAAGACCTTAGTATGGAGTTCCTAAATCTAAACAGGAAAACAACATACGAACTATATTCTTCTCTCTAGTTTGTTCAGATGCCTTTGATAACACAGTGTTCATCGAGAAAAATGAGGAGCTACCCTCACCTCCTTCACTTCCACCTTCAATATTTGACTAAGTCATCAACTCCGGTGGTTCTATCATCGAAATTACTGTCTGCTGTCGTCTGTTTATTTCTATCTCCTGCTGTTGGAAGCTTTTAAAGTAGCTTCTAATTTGCCCTGGTCTAGCATAGCAGATTTCATCTTTCCCCATGTTGATACATTTCCATTTCTGGAACAAGAGTTGTCCCTCTTCAATAGCCCTCTAATCTTATCTTCCTGTATAAAATAATCCCATTGCATCCCATTGCTCGGCATTGGATTGTGAGATATATTCCAACGTGTTTTACATAGGACAGATTCAGCTCAGCATTGAGTTTATTGGGGTGATTTATTGGTTACCCACTCTGTCAAGGATATCCATTTTTCCCATACAGTTATTAGAACTTTTCTTTTGCTTTAATAAGCCATGTTCTTTCTTTTTCTCCCCCCCCCCCACTTTCTTTGTACATTCTACTTCTGATGTTCCTGACTTCAAGATCTATTTTAGCACTACTTTAGAATATGAAGTCTTCTATATCTTTGCTATGGTGTGCTTCAATATATATATATAACTTAAGATGACACTATCATATTGGATTTTAATTTATCTGACATCTATTAAGTGTCTGCTAGGTTACAGCACTAAAATTAGACACTAAGGTCGCATGAATGAGACATGAACCCTTCTACCAAAGATCTCAGGATCTACTGTGTCTTTTCTTCATGAGACTATAGACTCTCAAATGACTTGAACTTATGGTTCCTAAAATATGACAAGCATTAACTTGAATTAATTGAAGAAGCAAATTATTCAGTTCCTTTACTACCTCCATTAAGACATCTCTTTTGACTTTTTATGCTTTTTGTTGTATGACAAAGCATTCCCTGGGTGAATACAACACACTCCAGATAAGGAGCTCATGGCAGACCAAAGTGTGGACACCACCAAAGTCTAACTTGATGAACCAATGAGTTTTATCAGAGTTACTTAGAAGAGAAGAAATGACTCAAAAAGAGCTGTATTTCTGAGGCCCACTCACCCCAACATGTGTGACAGCTCACACAAGCTGAAAAACTCAGAGCACACTGCACCTGCTGACAATTCAACAGGTTAGAAAGTGTCCTTTCCCAGTGACTTCGATCTAAACCTCTTCCCGGTAGTTTGGTTGGTTTCTGCTGCTCCTAAGCAGTTGGTCTGGTTTCAGAATCTTCTTTGCAGCCTGACTTGTCTGGTTCTTCGTAGTTTTTATTGTTTACTATGACAAGGAGGGGCCTAGTGAATCTGATCGTTTTTCAGGGACTTCCTGAAGTTATTTTGAGTGGTTTGCTTTCCTGTCCAAGGAGCTTTCCTGTAGGATAGAATGTTTCGATATCAAAGGAAACTGTTACACAACAAAATTTCTGTGGGCCTCCTTAAGCCATGCAAAGATTTGTCCCTTCTAGGCCTAATGATATCACTAAAGGATCAAGCCTGTCCATTTAATTTCGCTCATCATGAGGTGGAATGATCTTTTTATAAAAAGGGGCAGCTGATTCTCCTCTTAGATGTGGGTCAACATTATTTTGCTTATTTTAAGAAACAGAAGTCAGTATAAAGGTCTGTGCATGTCCTTCAAACCTGATCAGAAGTGTTAGCATTGCTTCCATCTGGCTCTCACTGGGAACATAGCCACCATTCAGAACCAAGCCACCATGCCGTAAGGGAGCTACATGAAAAGATAGCATGGGCTTATCCACATTGACCCCATGACCCCAGCTGAAGACCCAGCTGACAGTCAAGATCAACTGCCAGGTGTGGTTAACCACATCTTCAGATGATTCCAGCCCTCTCAGTTGCAAGTGCAGCAGAGACGAACAGCAGTGGTGATTTCAGCCAAAATGACAGATGTGTGAACAAACCAAATGTTATTAATTTAATCCACTCAGTTTTTGTATACTTATTATGTAGCAATGGATAGCTGAAACAACACTGAAGTAAATTGCAACTCAAATGCTAAGAACAATGTCTTAGATAAGCCACCAACTCGATACAAATTTTGTTTTAGAACCACGAACCCAAAATGCTCTAATGAAGTGTGGAGAGCTGTGCCCAAAATTTACAACTGGACCGTGTTATCAGCAGAGCACAAGATGCATAGAGATAACCTAGAGCTTTCTCCATGTTAAAGTATTTGCCATTGTTACGGGCTTCTGGCTTCCTTTCCTGACCCCCGCATACTCTGTCCTCCACACAACAGCCATAGAAAATGTTTAAAATGGGAGTCGGATTGGGACTTCTTGCCCCAGCGTCTTCAGCAGCTTCCAGGTTTACACAAAACATAACTCCAATCATTCCTCTGGCCAAATGCCTACATATTTTTGCTTCCCACCTACCCCATTTCCTTTAACCGAGTTCCACATTGTTCTACTTCACCCAGTTGACATCCTGCCTGTCCCTAGAGCTTGCCAAGTATGTTTCTATCTTGAAATTTCCCTCAGCTTATTCCTGTCCATGTTCAAGATTACTTTAGTGTGGGAATTAAAAGATATCACATCATAAAAAAGCCTCCCAACTCTCTATTGAAATAGATTTATTCCTAACTTTCTGAGAAATTGCCATACTGATATCCAAATGGGTTATACCAGCTTGCATTCCCATCAGCAATGCAGGGGTGTTCCCTTTACCCTACAACCTCTGCAGCATAAGTTGTCATCAGTATTTTTTATCTTGGCCATTCTTTTTTTAAAAAATATTTATTTATTTATTATGTATATAATATTCTGTCTGTGTGTATGCCTGCAGGCCAGAAGAGGGCACCAGACCTCATTACAGACAGTTGTGAGCCACCATGTGGTTGCTGGGAATTGAACTCAGGACCTTTGGAAGGACAGGCAATGCTCTTAACCACTGAGCCATCTCTCCAGCCCTATCTTGGCCATTCTTACAGGTGTAAGATGGAATCTCAGAGATATTTGGATCTGCATTTCTCTGATGGCTGAGGATGCTGAGCACTTCCTTAAGTGTCCTTTGGCCATTTGAGATTCCTCTATTGATATTTCTCTGTTTAAGTGAGTACCCCATTTTTTTTAATTGGATTATTTGTTTTGATTTTTTGATGTATAGTTCCTTGAGTCCTTTGCATATTTTGGAGATCAGCCCTCTCTCTGATGTGGGGCTGTTTTCATTACTGTAACTCTATAGCAGACTTTGAATTCTATTGTAGGAAGGCTGCTAATTCATTCCCAGATGCCCAGACCATGAAATAATCACACAGAAAATATATTATTTAAATCACTGCTTGGACAATCACATAAGCATATTGCTAGCTAGCTCTTATATCTTTGGTTAACCCATTTCTATTATTTTATGTTTTAGCACAATTCTTGTGGCCTACTGGCAAGGTTCCAGCTGGCAGCTTGTCTTTCCCCTCTGGCGGCTCCATGGAGTATCTATCTCTGGTGGCAGCTCTACAACTTCCCCCTGACTCCATCTTCTTCTTCCCAGTATTCAGTTTAGTTCCCTACTCCCTCCCCTCCACACCCCGCCTACCTCTGTTCTGCCCTGCTCTTCTATAGGCTCAATGTAGTTTTTTTATTAACCAATGGTATTCACAGCACACAGAGGAAAATCCCACATCAAGTTTCTCTCCATTTTAGTTTGATGTTGGCTGTTGGTTTGCTATATATTGCCTTTATTATGTTTAGGTATGTTTCTTGTAACCCTGCTCTTTCCAAGACCTTTATCATGAAGGGTGTTGAATTTTGTCAAAGGATTTTTCAACATCTAATGAGATGATCATGTGACTTTTTCCTTTCAGTATGTTTATATGGTGGGTTACATTGACAGATTTCTGTAAGTTGAACCATCTCTGCATCTCTGGGATGAAGCCTACTTGGTCATGGTGGATAATTTTCCTGATATGTTCTTGTATTTGGTTTACCAGTATTTTATTGAGTATTTTTGCATCAATGTTCATGAGTGAAATTGGTCTGTAATTCTCATTTATACTTGTGTCTTTGTATGGTTTGGGTATCACAGTAACTGTAACCTCATAAAAAGAGTTTGTTAATGTTCCTTCTTTTTTGGGGGGGTTTTTTTTGGAACAATTTGAGGAGTATTGGTATTAGTTCTTCTTGGAAAATCTGATAAAATTCTGCACTAAAACTATTTGGTCCTGGGCTTTTTTGTTGTTGTTGTTTGGGAGACTATTGGTGACTATTTCTACTTCCTTAGTGGTTATAGGTCTATATATACAAAAGTTTCTGTCCTGCCTGGTACCACAGCCAATCAGTCCGAAAGAAACACACAGAGGCTTATATTAGTTATAAATCATTTGACCTATTATCTCAGGCTTATTTTTAAAGGGCTCTTATGACTTAAACAATAATTCTTATCTATGTTTAGTCACATGACTTAGTACCTTTTCTCAATGCAGCATTCTCATCTTTCTTCCTCTGCATCTGGCTGGTAACCACGTCTCTGCCTCTCTTCTTCCCAGAATTCTTTTAGTCTAGTTGCCCTGCCTATATTTCCTGCCTGACTATTGGCCAATCAGCGTTTTGTTAAACCAATACAAGTGACAAATCTTTAAAGTATACAAAAGCATTAACCCACAACAGGTTTATTTAATTTTCTTCTCTGGTCTTCCTTTAATTTTTTCATGTGGTACTCATCCAGAAAACTACACATTTCATTTTTCCAATTTTGTGAAGTACAGGTTTTTGAAATATGACCTGATAATTCTCTGGATTTCCTCCTTGTCTGTTGTTATGTCTCTCTTTTCATTTCTAATTTTGTTAATTTGGATAGTCTCTTTCTGCCTTTTTTGCATAAAGGTTTGTCTATTTTGTTGATTTTCTCAAAGAACCAACTCTTTGTCTCATTTATTCTTCATATTGTTTTCATTGTTTCTATTTTGTTGATTTTCAGCTCTCAATTTGGTTATTTCCTGTCATCTAGTCCTTCTGGGTGAGTTTGATTCTTTTTGTTCTAGGGATTTCAGGTGTTCTGTTAATTCACTAATGTGGGTTTGTTCCAGGTTCCTAAATATAACCCCAGCAGCACAGATACTGAGAGATACAATTAATAAATGGGACCTTCTGAAAATAAAAAGTTTCTGTAAAGAAAAGGACATGGTCACAAGACAAAACGACAGCCTACAGAATGGAAAAGATCTTCACTTACCCCACATCAGACAGAGGTCTGATCTCCAAAATATACAAAGAACTCAAGAAATTGGACACCAAAAGATCACATAATCCAATGAAAAAATTGGAGGGGCCAGACGGTGGTGGCGCACACCTTTAATCCCAGCGCTTGGGAGGCAGAGGCAGGCAGATCTCTGTGAGTTTGAGGCCAGCCTGGTCTACAAGAGCTAGTTCCAGGATGGGCTACAAAGAAACCCTGTCTCAAAAAATTAAAAAAAAAAATGGAGTATAGACTTAAACAGAAAACTCTCAACAGAAATCTAAAATGGCTGAAAGACACTTAAAGAAATGTTCAACATCCTTAGTCATCAGAGAAATGCAAATCAAAACAACTCTGAGATTCCATCTCACACCTGCAAGAATTGCCAAGATCAAAAACACTGATGACAACTTATGTTGGAGAGGTTGTGGGCAAAAGGGAACACTTCTGCATTGCTGGTGGAAATGCAAGCTGGTACAACCCTTTTGGATGTCAGTGTGGTGCATTCTCAGAAAATTAAGGAGCAACCTTCCTCAAGACCCAGTAATAGCACTTTTAGGTATATAACCAAAGGATGCTCAATCGTGCCACAAGGACATGTGCTCAACTATGTTCATAGCAGCATTGTTTGTCATAGCCAGAACCTGGAAACAACCTAGATGCCCCTCAATTGAAGAATGGATAAAGAAAATGTGGTACATTTATACAATGGAGTACTACACAGCAGAAAAAAAATAATGACAGCTTGAATTTTGCAGGAAAATGAATGGAGATAAAACATTATTTTGAGTGCGATAACCCAGACACAGAAAGACAATTATCACATGTACTCATTCATAGGTGGTTTTTAAATATAAAGCAAAGAAAGCCAGCCTACAAACCACAATCCCAGAGAACTTAGATAACAATGCAGACACTGAGACTTACATAGATCTAATCTACATGGGAAGTAGAAAGTAGAAAAAGACAAGATCTCCTGAGTAAATAGGGCGCATGGGGACCTTGGGGGAGGATTGAAGGGGAGAGGGGAAAGGCAGGGAGGGAAGCAGAGAAAAATGTAGAGCTCAATAAATATCAATAAAAAAATTATTTTTGTTGCTAACTCACATCTATAATTCTGCTGCTGTTATGAATTATAATGTAAATATCTGATATGTGACTCCTGTGAAAGGGTCATCAGATCACCAAAAGGGGTCATGACCCACAGATTGAAAGCCACTGATCTAGACCGTGGTTTGAGATCCAGACTCTATAAACACAAGGGGAATTCAGAACTACTTTCTGTGCTCCTAAATTCCCCCAATACATGTTTTTACAAAAGTCTCAGAAAATTGGTTTTTCATATTATATCTCAGAGACCAGCTGAAGTGTTAGACAATGCCATATGGGCTACTGAACTACTTGCCTAGGGGTTCATGACGTTGGACAGACAATGCTTCTGAACAGCGCAAAGAAATGGAATGTCAGCCTTTCAAGTAGTCATGCAGACTGTTTTAAGGAAATAATGTGTGCTTACATGCCTGCAAACATCTCTGGAATCTTTATTATTACAAATTAAGGAAACCATGCTGGCTAGTTTTATGTCAACTTGACACACGCTACCATCATCTGAAAGGAGGGAACTTCAGTCAGAAAAATGTCTCCATAATATGCAACTGTAGTGTAAAACTCTAAAATAACTCTGAGGCCTCTCAGCCTCAGTGCTTTCCCCCTCCCCTGGGAACCAGGAATCTAACAATTACCCACACTTGTACTGAATGTTGGGAACTTTCCACCTCCCTGAGTCATTGTGAATGTTCTCCAGATAGAACTCAGTTATTGAAATTGGGGCAAGATAACCCTTAAGATGTTGCCTCAGTTCCTAATGTTTTGACTCAGTCCCTGGGAAGGGGTCAAAGTAACCCTTAAATGTTTCCTCTTTCCTCACTTGATCTGGCAACCGCTCTCGAGCCCTGGCTCAGACCAATTATTGTTAATAGCCCTTTGAATAAGCCAATTCCAATAGTTGGAAAACAACCCCTGAGATTCCCCACCTCCTTGTTTCTATGGCTTTTTGCTCTAAAAGTAGCCTGTACTAGATATCCGGGGTCTTTGGCTTCTCAAATGCTGAAAGACCCTGCCACGACAGAATTAAAAATCCTCATGCTTTTACATCAACTGTGGTGTGAGAGTGGTCTCTTGGGGGAGACTCTTCCTCAGTGATTGGACCTCAGGGTGCAAAAGCAGGGCATTTTCTTAATCAGTGATTGATGGGTGGTACCACCCCTGGGCTGGTAGTGCTGGATTCTATAAAACAACAGGCTGAGCAAGCCATGTGAGCAAGGCAGTAATCCGCATGTTCCCATGGCCTGCCTCTAGGATCCTGTCCTGATTGAGTTCCTGTCCTGACTTCCTTCACTGATGAACAGTGGCACGGAAGTGTAAGCTAAATAAACCCTCTCCTCCCCAGCTTTCATTGGTCATGGTGTCTCATCCCAGCAATAGCCACCCTAGCTAAGACAAGAAAACAGACAAATCTGTGTTGGTTGTTTTAATTTTGACACTCTGGAGTCATGATATCAAGTCAGCTTCAAACTCTGACCATGATTCTCCTGGTGTGTGTCTCTCTGAAACAGTGCTCAGCCATCATGTGCTCAACACTAGTCCCATAGCGCTAAGACGACGGTCAGGGATTTAACAAGTGACCTCACTAAAACAAAGCAAAATTAGCAACAACCAGATCACCAGTGTTTGAGGAAATGCTGATGCTTGCAGAAACAGCAAAACCAGAATGGCACATGGACACCCAATTCACCCTTAGGAAACCTCGAATAAGATGGAAGCTGTGAACAGATATGTCCCGTGATGAGAATGGTTTAGCCTATGGGTTCGCCCAGTTGTTAAGAATGAACAGCATTATAAACTCTCCCTTCCTTAGCTTCCATGAGAAAGGTGTGAGATAGTCACTGTGGTTTGCATTTAGTTCACGAGGAAAGCTCAGAGGGTCAGCGCTTCATACTTCACCCCCCACCCACCCCGGCCGCTTTGTAGGTGTGTTTGTGTGTCTGTTCCGCCTGCCCTCCCCTGCTGCCCCAGGCATGTTTCCAGGACAAAGCAGTGTGGGATGCTGCGGTTCACTCTCTTAATATAATACTATATAATCTCATCAAAGACATTTTCCCTAAAGAATGCCCTACGAGGTACATGCAGGCTTCCTAAGACAAAAGTTCATGCCCTAGGCCCTCTCGAGAATTTTTTTTTCATTCCTAACAACACACACAGGTGAATTGGTCTTATAAATTGAGTCACTTTAACAAACAGATGGAAAGAAGTAAAAGAATCAAATTACACAAAATATACCGTAAAGAATTTCGATTGCTATAAATCGCATCCAGGGATGTTTAAGATTGAGTTCAAGCATGCTGTCCATGCTTGCACCACGCTAGGTGGAATTCCCAGTGTGTGGTCCTGCATTTGGAGCTATTCCCCCACAGGAAAGAGCCTCTGATTTTTATATACACTTCAGGGCAAAAAAAAAAAAAATTAAAACAGCAATGCAGACAACCCGTTTGCTTTGGTGAACGGAGGTAATGCGAACAGCAACAACAGACCTGTAGCCTGAGCTAAAAACGTCTGCTATTGGCTGCAAGCAAACTTTGAAGCCCTCTTGCTAAAACCACAGAGTTGCTCAGCAGGATCAGCTTCATCCCAAATCACTCCTTTAAATACACCTACTGATTATCCAAACAACCCTGATGCAGGAGATCTGGGACTCGCTGTTCTGGGTGGTGCTTCCTGCTGCCAGGGGGTGGTGTGTTTTACCTAAAAGACAGCAAACCACAGTTCAATTACAGTTTTAGATCAAAACATTCAAGCGAATGAGACAATGAGAAAACACATTCTGCTCCGGAGCAGCAACCTACTCTTCCTAAAATGTATGTTTATTAGAATTCAAAAAGTTAGTACAAAAAGACTGGTCTGAAAACTGATGAAAAGTATTTTAGTGGAAGTTTGACTAATGCTCCATTTAGAAACTTATGAGCACAGCTGACAGAATAGCAGATGTGTGATAAACACACACTGGTAGTCAGGGCTGATGCTCTACGTGCCTCCTGTGCTTAGTTTGAACAATAGCCTCATTGAAACTAATCCACCAGAAGTGATCAAGACCAAGGGCTAATTTGTTTTCAATCTGTAATATGAAAATCTGTAGCATTCACACCATAAATTAGAGATATTAAGGATGTCTCTAAGTATTCTAATAGTTTTAAGAATTATGGACGATTCCAGAGAAAGCTAAGGAGAATAGGGGGGGTGGATTTTGGCTCACTGTTGAAACAAAGCCCATCAAGGAAGGGGAGGCAGCAGAAGAATGCAGGCAGTCTGCCACACTGTGCCCTCAGACAAGCAGCAAAGATCTTGGGAAGTAGGGCACCCACCCCCACTATAGAACCTGAAGGTCTGCCTCCTCCAGAGATCTGCTTCCTCTAGCAAAGCTCAACCTCCTAGAGGGTCTACAACCTTTAAAATCAGCACCACCAGAGCGACTTTCAAACCCGTGAGTCTAGGGGGAAGAGTTCAAATTCAAACTGACAAGCAGGTCTTTCAAAAAGATTTTTTAAAAAGCAGTAATGAAGTCATGAGTGGTGCAGCCATGTATGATGTTCCCATGGCAAAAGTCAGAAAGTCAAAACAGCGGCTTGACAAAGATTACGCAAAGCTGAGCCACATGATGGCTGCCCTGCCACCTTTGGACTTCATTTCCACCTGTTCCGTATTTGGGTGACTTTTAATATTTGTACAATTTGAAGATATTGGATTGATTCCCAGCAATCCAATATCTTCAATGCAATGCCCATCAAAATCCCAGCAAAATTCTTCATAGACCTCGAAAGAACAATACTTAACTTCATATAGAAAAGCAAAACACCCAGGATAGCCAAAACAATCCTGGGCAATAAAAGAACTTCTGGAGGCATCACAATCCCTGACTTCAAACTCTACTACAGAGCTACAG
>JAQHUG010000172.1:3390260-3430811 GCA_028555095.1 Dicrostonyx torquatus | reverse complement strand
AACACGGTCCACTTTGTGGTCCCCATAGTCTTGTGCCCATATCATAACACAAAAAAGTTGCCTTCCAGGAGCAGATTATGCTTTATTCTCTCTTTTGCAAGTTGAGAGCTTAGTTGGGTGTTATGCTATCCTGAGGGAATCCTTTCCTTTATTCCAATGAAGGTCTGGCCTTTCTTTAGTGGAGCACATTTCCTTAACAAGGACAACCTCTTTTCAAGGTCAAGCCTTGACTGTAATAGAAGGCTTGCCAGTGTCCTTTCTCTCTCCAAACTGTACATTTTATATTTCTTTCTAACCTGTTTTTTTTTCCTTTTTTATCACCTACATATAAGTGATTGTTAATAATCACACAACAGAGTCAGTAGTAGGAGGTCTTGAAATCTCCTCTGTCAAAGAAATTAGTTCAATACTTGTACATTTATCCACATGCAAGTTCTTAGCATACAGTCAGAAAGCAGCCACATATCTTTTTTTTGTCAAAATGCTATAGGAGTAGTCTCAAGCCCAATGGCTATTATCGCTCTCCTCTGAAAGCTCTTAGTTAGGCCTCCATGGTTCTTGGCAGTACTGTCTTCCAAGTTCCAACAGGATAGCTCATAAAGTTCTGCTTACAACATCTGTTTTTTATATCCAAAGTTCCAAAGTCTTCCCCATTTCTCAAAAACAAAAACAAACAAGCAAACAAACAACAATAACAGAACAAACAGCAAAACCCCAGCGTGGTCAAGTCTGTCATAGTGAGCTAGCTAATTTTTTTTTTAAGATTTTATTTATTTATTGTATACACAGTGTTCTGTCTGCATGTATGCTTGCATGCCAGAAGAGGGCAACAGATCTCATTATAGATGGATAACTAGTTGTCTGCCACCATGTGGTGCTGGAAATTGAACTCAGTACCTCTGGAAAGTCAGTCAATGCTGTTAACCGCTAAGCCATTTGTCGAGCCCGAGCTAGCTAGTTTTTATCAACTTGACACACACTAGAATTATCTGAAAGAAGGGAACCTCAATTGAGAAATGCCTCCACAGATTCAGATGTAGGGCATTTTTATAATTAGCAATTGCTGGGGAAGGGCCCAGCCCACTGAGGGTGGAGCTACCCCTGGGTTGGTGGTCTGGGTTCTATAAGAAAGAAGGTTGAGCAAGGCACGGGGAGCAAGCACTCCTCCATGGCCTCTACATCATCTTCTGCCTCCAGGTTCCTGCCCTGTTTGAGTTTTTGTCAATGATGAACAGTGATGTGGAAGGTCAACAAGGAACTCAGTGATGAAATTAACCAGCTCCAAATTCACATTAACAGTTTAAAGATTTCTAAGTGTGCCCTGGAAGAGACTCTTTCTTCCAGCAGCCACAGAGCTCAAGTTGTGGAAATCAAATCGAAGCTCTCATTCTAAGGTTGGCGGGATAACAGCAAAAAGTCAAGTCCCAGCCTCTGAGGGGACCATCAGTTAAAGTAAGGATCATGTGACATGGCAGGGGAGGCATGGGAGAACCCTACTGAGGCTGAGAACTTGGAACCCTCAGACTCTCAAGGGTTTATCTTGTCTGAGTAAGTAGTCTGTCCACCTCAGCAGAAGATGTCCTCCCTAGGTGGGAAGTGGTATCACACACCTTTAATCCCAGCACTCAGGAGGCAGAGGCAGGAGGATCTCTGTGAGTTCAAAGTCAGCCTGGTCTGTAGAGCTAGTTCCAGGACAGCCAGGGCTGCATGAGAAATTCTGCCTCAAAAAAAAAAAAAACCCAACCATAAAATCATCATCATCATCAGATGTCCTTGCACCTCCATCCCCTGAAATATTGTCTTTCCCACCTTTGACTGAAGAAATTAGTCTTCCATTGTCTGCTAAACCAGCAGTGACTTTCCTTGAAGTAGATACCAAGCAAGACAATACTAATGTGCCTCAGGAACCACCAACAGTTGCCTCTAGACGGAGGCAGACTAAAGGCTAAGCAGGATCCTAAGGAGGAGATAGAGTGAAGTCAATGAGGTACGCCACACTACTAAAGAGCTTAATGAGTTTGCTAATTCATTCAAGCAGAAGTCTGAGGAAAGTGTGTGAGAATGGACCTTAAGGGTATGGAATAAGAGTGGAAGGAAAGTAAAACCGGATCAGGATGAGCTCCTAGATACTGATCCACTGAGTGCAGAGTCTAGATTTTAAACTTGCACAGTTAAAAAGGCTGTCAAAAGTTCATTTGAATGGTTGGATGAAGTGTTTGTCCAAAGATGGCCGACTGAAAAGGAACTGAAGATGTCTGATATCCCTTGGCTTAAAGTTGACGAAAGGATTTCAGGCTCTGGGAAAATCGCAATGCTAGAATGGGTACACTGTGTAACACCTAATCCTCCACAATGGGAAGGCCCAGAGGACACTCCCTTCACTAATCCTATGAGACACAAAATGGTGAAGAGCTTTATTGTCCACTTTTCCTTGTGTCAGACCTTAGAAATGCTGCTGCCAACTGGATCAATAAATACAAGGGGTTTAACTGGGCCAGCACTGAATAGCCAAAGGCAAGGGGACTGCAGTTACTGCAATGGGCAGCGCAGACAAAGCGATATTCATCACGGCCTAACCTGTAATGGCCAGCACAGGCAAAGTGATTTTTATGGACGTTTGACTCATATGGATGTTGGGCACTGGCTAACCAATCATAGTGTTTCTAGACAAGAAATAAATAAGAAGACTACTTGCATTTTTGTTTGATCTGTATAAGCAGAAAAATTCTCAAACAAGTGAAAGAAATTCTACATGAGACCGTAGCAAAAGAGAAATTTAGCCCCTGAACCAATTTTCTGTCTGGACCAAGTTTAAAGGCCCGGAAGCCCTTTAATGAAGGGATGACCAGGTTCTACTGGAGAAGGATCTTGATAAAATACCTGAAAGTTTTACACTTAGCCTTCCTTTAGTTCTTCCCCAGCGAGACCTATGGTCTTGTACAGTGGGGGAAAGGAAACAATCAGACTTTCCAGGGTCTATTGCATACTGGTTCGGAATTAATGTTGATTCCAGGAGATCCCAAATAACATGTGGCCCTCTAGTTAAAGTAGGGGCTTATGGGAGTCAGAGGATTAATGGAAGTTTGGCTAAACTCTGATTCACAGTAGCTTCAGTGAACACCTAAATTCATCCTATGGCTACTCAGACCCGGAAGGTATAATTGGGATAGATATACTTAGAAGTTGGAAGAATTTTCACATGGGTTCCCTGACCTGTAGAGCGAGGGTGGTTATAATCGGAAAAGCTAAACAAATGGAAGCCCTTAGACAAATTGCCTCTGGCAGGAAAACAGTGGATCAGAATGGTAGTGCATCCCTGGAGGAATCGCAGAGATGCAGTGCACCATCAAGGACTTGAAAGATGCAGGTGTGCTGTGCTTCCAACCACATCTCCCTTTGTGTCTGGCTAGTGCAGAAGACAGATGGATCATGGAGAATGACAATTGACTATCGAAAACTCAATCTAGGAGTGACTCCAATTCCAGCTGCTGTCCCAGAATGTGGTAACCTTACATCTCCTGGTCCATGTTATGCCTCTATTAATCTAGCAAACACCTTTTCTTTGGCACTTGTCCATAAGGACCACCAGAAGCAATTCGCTTTCAGGTGTCAAGGCCAGCAGTATACCTTCACAGTTTTAACTCAAGGACATACTAACTCTCCTGCCCTGTGCTATAACTTAAGTTAGAAAGGATTTTGAGGGGGCTGGAGAGATGGCTCAGAGGTTAAGAGCACTGACTGCTCTTCCAGAGGTCCTGAGTTCAATTCCCAGCAACCACATGGTGGCTCCCAGCCATCTATAATGAGATCTGGTGCCCTCTTCTGGCATGCAAGCATACATGGAAGGAATGTTGTATACATAATAAATAAATAAATCTAAAAAAAAAAAAAAGATTTTGATCATCTGTCTCTCCCACAAAATACCACATTGGTCCACTATATTGACAACACAGGCTAACTGGATCAAGGGAGCAGCAGGGAGCAACCACTCTGGACTTGTTGAAAATACACATGCACATCAGAGGATGGGCAATAAATCCAATCAAACTTCAAAGACCTACCTCAGTGAAATTCTTAGGAGACCAGTAGGGGAGGCTTGCAGAAATATTCTTTCTAAGGGGGAGGGTCATTTATTGCACCTGATCCCTCCACTGACAAGAAAGAAGCACAACATTCAGTGGACCTATCTGGATTCTGGAGACGGCACATCCCTTACTTGGTGTGTCACTCGGCCCCATATATCAGGCGACTTGGAAAGCAGCCAACTTTGAGTGGGGCCTGAAACAGGAAAAGGAGCCACAGGTTCAGGCTGCTGTGCAAGTTTCTTGGACGACATGATCCAACAGACCAAATGGCACATGGGGTGTCAGTGGCAAACAGAGATGCTACTAGGAACAGTAGAAAGCTCCATAAGTAAATCACAAAAGAGATCTTTAGGAGCAAGGCTCTACCATTATCTGCAGACAACTAGTCTCCCTTTGAGAGAAACAGCTCTTGGCCTGCTTTTGGGCCTTAGTGGAAACTGAACATATGACAATGGGTCATCAAATCACTATATAACCACAGCTGCCCATCATGAGCTAGGTGTTATCTGATCCACCAAGTCATGAAGTGGGAAGTGCATAAAGCAATCTGTTATCTAATAGAAGTGGTATATACATGATTGGGCCTGAGCAGGTCTTGAACCTTGCACAAGCAAGTTACATGAGGAAGTTACCCAAATGTCTACAGTTTCTACTTCCGCTATAAAGCAGTCTACTGCCAAGCATGCACCTAGAGCCTCATATATGTGCACTATGATCAGTTGACTGAGAAAGGGAAGACTCGGGCTTGGTTTACTAATGGTCCTGTGTGTTTTTCAGACATCACCCACAAGTAGACATTTTCCCCACTGCAATCCCTTTCTGCGCCAATCCTGAAATTTTCACAGTGGGCAGAACTTCAGGCAGTACACATAATCCTACATTTTGTTTGGAAGGAAAACCGGCCAGATTGCTATTATTTGCTGATTCATGGGCTGATGGTCATGAACTTGGGATGAGTATGGTTGGAAAACAGGTGAGAAAGATATCTTGGGAAGAAGTATGTGGATAGATCTCTCCTAATAGATTAAGGATATGAAGATACTTGTGTCCCATATAAACACTTGTTGTATTAGGGGCGGGTTGTGTTCCCAGCATCTGAGAGGAGCGCCTGGCTCCTGGCCAGGGCCGCTAGTTTATGCCCAAGATAACCACACGAAAACTGTATTCATTTAAATTACTGCCTGGCCCATTATCTCTAGCCTTTGCTTGGCTAACTCTTACATCTGATTCATCCCATTCCTAAAAGTCTGTGTGTCACCATGAGGTGGTGGCTTACCGGACAATTCTAATGTACGTCCATCTCAGGTGGGAGAATCATGGCGTCTCTGGCAGTGCCTTCTTTCTCACCGCCTTCCGTTCTGTCTACTCCACCCACCTAAGGGCTGTGTCCTATTATACAGGCCAGGCAGTCTTCTTTATTAACCAATGAAAGCAAAGAAATACAGAAGACCCCTCCTACACCATTTCCCCTTTCAAAGACAAAAAAAAGACCCTCTAAATGGTTTACTATGTGTTAAAAATATATGCAGGTTAAAAGTTAAATTTCTTAAAGTTAAAAAAAGAGAGAGAGAGAGTAATTGGGTGTGGTGGTACACACCTTTAATCCCAATGCTTGGGAGGCAGAGGTAGATTGACCTCTGTGACTTCAAGGTGTGGTAGCACACACCTTTAATCCCTGCACTGGGGAGGTAGAGAGAGGCAGATCTCTGTGAGTTCAAGGACAGCCTGGTCTACAGAGTGAGTTCCAGGACAAAGATACACAGAGAACCTGTCTCCAAAAGCAAAAAGTTAAAAGTAAAAATAAAAGAAATAGAGGTTAAAATAAAGCCACATAAGATGGAAAATACACAGATAATCTTGATACTGTATGGTATTATGTTCTCTTTGAATTGTTTGAATGTTGAGGAAGGAACAAGAGCTGCTAAAAGACTTTTGTTTGTAAATGCTGCTGAATTAACCCAAGGAAGGTATTTTGAAAATACCTTGACTTCAAAATTGAAGTCAAAAGGTATGTTACTTTGGAGAAGAGATTTTCCTTTTGTTTCCACAGGAGATGAGAGGCTGTGGATTCATTCTGAGTTAAGAAAACTCAGGTTTCATCAAGGAAGACCACCTGAGAAATCTCCGGTAGGAACAGATGGCCCAGATGTCTTGAGTTCTACATCCAGAACAGATTCAAGATGCTGCCTGAGATGATCAAGCCTCACAGGATACTCCAGTCAGGACTTGATCCTAACTCTAAATTTTCTTTAGGTCCCCTTAAAGATTATCAGTGCCCCCCAACCAGCTGGAAGTAGCCTGGAATACTACGCCCACATTCCCAAAAAATGGACTATGGTTATTTCCTTTGTTTAAAAAAAAAGAGGGAAATGGTGGGGGACAATTCTGTATTCTGTCAATCATGTTTCACTGATTCGCCAGGCAGGAAGTATAGGTGTGAAAACCAGACAGGAAGTAGAGATGGCGCAAGGAGAACAGGAGTATTCAGGGAAGAAGGAAGTTCTTCCCGCACTCCTGCCAGTCTACCAGGATGTGAGCTGCCCCGCTGAGAAAAGGTACCGAGCCATGTGGCTAACATAGATAAGAACAATGGGTTAATATAAGTTACAAGAGCTAGTAAAAAGACTGAGCTAATGGGCCAATCAGTTTAGAACCTAATGTAGACTCTCTGTGTGATTTTCTTTGGGGCTTGCCGGCTGTGGGGTACCGGGTGGGACAGAAACCCCAACAAGCCAGCCCTCATGTTACAAACACTCATTAAAAGCTGAGAAGAGTTCAAGAATCAAGTAAGTAGGATGACATGCTCTACTGACAGCCAGCCTCTTCCCTTAGCCATTCTTGTCATTGCGCAAGAGGTCCATGAACAAAGAGGCTTCATGGCAGAGATGGGGACTACACATGGGTCTGACAATATTCCACTCACCACTTGCTATGGCTGCTGCTGAGGGCCAGGTCTGCCAACAACAGAGACCAACAACAGAGCCCCAGATATGGCAGTATTTCCCAGGGTGACCAGCCAGCCACCTGGTGTCAGGTTGACAATATTGGATCAGTTCCTCTGTGGAAAAGACATTTTGTCCTTACTGGAGTAGATACATATTCTGGTTATGAATTTCCCTTTCTGCACATAATGCTTCTGCCAAAACCATCAAAGACTTACAGAAAGCCTGTCCCATTGTGGTATTCCACACAGTACCGCTTCTGACCATGGAACTCACTTCACAGCCAGAGAAGTATGACAGTGGACATACAATCACTAAACCTACAGGTCTTAGCATGTTCCAACCGTTCTGGAGCAACTGTCCTAGTAGAAAGGTGGGATGTCCTTTTGAACAGATACAGTCCAAATTAGGTAGCAGCAGCCTGGATAACTGGGGCAAGGTTCTCCAGAAGGCAGTATACGCTTTAAGTAAGTGTCCAATACATGGTACAATTTATCTGATAGCCAGGATCCATGGGTCCAGGAATCTAGGGGTAGAAAAGGGAATATTCTATTCACTATCACCCCTGTAATCCACTAGGAAAACTTTTGCTTCCTGTTCCCTTAACCTTAAGTTCTGCTGGCCTAGAAGTTTTAGTTCCAGGGAGAGCTCCTGCCAGGAACCACAATAAACATTCCATTGAGCTGGAAACTTAGACTTCCCTCCGGCAACTTTGGACTTCTGATGCCCTTAAACCAACAGGTTAAGATAGGAGTAACAGTATTAGAAGAGGTGATAAACCCAGATTGCCGTGGGGAAATTGGATTGCTCCTCCAAAATTGAGGTAAGAGAGATTATGTTTGAAGTTCAGATCCTTTAGGGTGTCTCTTGGGTCTACCATGACCTGTGATTAAAGTCAATGGGAAGCTACACCAGCCTAATCCAGGGAGGATGACAAAGAACACAGACCCTTCAGGAATGAAGGTATGGGTCATTTCTCTGGGAGGAGTCGAGACCAGCTGAAATACTTGCCAAGCGTGAGGGAAATACAGAATGTAGTTAAAAATACCAGCTAAGGCCCACTGAACAGTTGCAAAACAGGGATAATTGACATGAGTGCTTCTGTTGTATTTTGTTAATAATGTGTTAGTACAGTATTTTTTCTTTCCTCAATTTCTTTTCTTTTCTTTTTTTTTTTTTTTTGAGACAGGATTTCTCTGTTGCTGTGGAGCCTGTCCTGAAACTCACTCTGTAGACCAGGCTGGCCTCAAACTCACAAAGATCCATCTGCCTCTGCCACCCAAGTGCTGAGATTAAAGGTGTGCCCCACCACTGCCTGGCCTCAATTTATCATGTGATATAATATCAATTAAGAGACTATCAATGGTTATCATAATTAAGTTTGAGATGCTAAAATAATGTCCCCTACTGGACATTATCACCTATTCTAAACTTATAACGCAATTGTGGTTGTATGAGGGGTAGTTATACTATGTTAGGCATAGTATGACCTAGTTAAATATACAATGTGCTTGCGATTGTACATGGAATAGCTATGTTTAGTTGTTATTATGATCTAATTATTGTGCCCCCCCCCCGATGTTTTCCTTTGGAAATTAATTGACAGGGAGTGGGTTTGTGATGGCTCTACTTGGTTGTCAACTTGACTATTTCTGCAATAACTTAAAACCCAGAAATGGGGATCACACCTGCGAGGGATTTCTGCTTAATGTGAAGTGGAAAGATCTACTTCTAATTGGGATCTTTGAAGTAGGAAGGCAAAGGCAAACCCTTAAACCAGATCTTTAGCCAAAATCTAATCTGAGCCACACCTTCTGCTGGCAGCCTACATAAGAACACAGAACAAGGAAGCTTTGGCTATTTTCCTGCTTGCTCTCACCTTGCTAGCAATTCCATTCCTTTACCGGCATTCTTTAGGATTCCAGCATGTACTGTAAACCAGCTGAGATGTCCAGCTTTGTGGACGACTGAGAAACTACTGGATTCTTGGACTTTTTGCTCATAGCCTGCAACTGTTGGATTAGCTGAAGCTCAGACTGTAAGTCATTCTAATAAATCCTTTACATAGATAGATAGAGCCAGGCGGCGGTGGCGCAAGCCTTTAATCCCATCACTTGGGAGGCAGAGGCAGGTGGATCTTTGTGAGTTCGAGACCAGCCTGATCTACAAGAGCTAATTCCAGCGCAGGCTCCAAAGCCACAGAGAAACCCTGTCTCGAAAAACCAAAAAAAAAAAAAGAAATATTTTGAAACAAATGCAGCAAAATTCTTGAGTATATAAAATCTGGATGATGAAAAAAGTCCCTCTCCCATGAGGAAAAATCAGTACAATTAATTACGTTTAAATCTGCAAGTGAAGAATTTAGATATTGATACTTCTAAATGTAGAGCACAAATGATATAGGTAAGTGTAAAGCAGTCCATCAATCATGGGACAGAAATTAAATATGATATAGGTAAGTGTAAATCAGTCAATCACGGAAAAGAAATTAAATAGTTGATGAAAAGACCATGAATAAGTACTCTATGCATTGAATTTTTAAAATACTTAAATTCAATGAGTGATGTAAGAACCAGGGAATGGAAAGACAGATTCAAAGAACAAATTCTGTAATTCTGCAAGACAGAGATACAAACTGTGGGACGAGAAGGACAGGACGAGCANAGAGAGAGAGAGAGAGAGAGAGAGAGAGAGAGAGAGAGAGAGAGAGAGAGAGATTCATTCTATAAATTCTGTTAGTCTAGAGAACCCTGGATAATACAGGGATCCAGGGAGCATTTTTTTTTCTTGATGGTGCCAGAGGTTAAACTTTAGACAAGCAATCTATCACGGTGAGAAACTGGGAGTTCCCTGGCTGGGAGACAGGTAGGGGGCTGGCAGGCGCGAAGAGGAGGTAATAATGGCAGTAAATTTCCAACACAGCGGGCTTCTTACTCACCCTCCTGAGATTTGAGAAAAAAACCTGGCAGCTTAAAACAAAGGCTTTGGAGGTTTCTGGCTCCCTCCAGCAGGCCCCCTGTTGAGGGACTGGCTCAACAAGTTCAAGGCAAGATCACAATGGGGTACACAACAGCTGTGGTCCAACCAACCATCCCATCCTTCTTCCAACTGAGCAACTCTACATTAGGTGGAGGAAAACTCTTTTGAGAAACTTGTAATAAGCCAGCCCCAGAGAAGAGACGTAATTTTTGGCTTAGGAGTCGAAGCCCCCTATTCTGCTTTCCAAAGGGCCTTTTTCTCTGTGTCTGCGCATGTGTGTGTTTCCTTACCCCCCAGTAACTGCCTTTCTTCAATAGCTGACTCTGTTTGCTGCTTTCTGTGATGTTTGTTGAGATTTTTCTGATGCTATTTGTTGTGCTCGAGATTTTTCCTGCCTTCTAATTCTTTAACTGGCAGAGAAAATGAACCTATCAAGACCTAGATTGCAGCAACTGAACTAGCTGCAATCAAGAATACTGAACTTTGCCTGAAGGTTAGATTGAGGATTTTAATTCCTGTGAGAGATAAAACTTACTGGAGAGAAGGTGCAAAGGTTTGTAAAATACATAGGAAAAACATTATTAGTTTTTGCATTCAAGGACTATTTAATGAGTTTGTAATATTAATGTGGAACATTCAATAGTAAAACAGGAATAGCAAAATTTGTAACTATATCTTTTTTTTTTTTTTCATTTTACTTGACGTGTTTGGGTGTTTTGTCTCATGTATATACACCATGTGCCTGAGGAGGCCAGAAGAAGAAGCTAGATCCCCTAGGGCTCTTTTTTTCCAGGTTGTGAGCCACTACGTGGGTGCTTGGAATTGAACCCAGAACTGTGGAAGAGGAGCCAGTGCTCTTCGCTGCTGATCCACGTCTCCGAGCTCCTTAGTTACTGATGACGGAATGTAAACAGGCTGGCCGACTACTATTCATCCATAAATTCATTTATGTACACGCCTGTTTCTGTCTACAGAACGCCTTCAATTTCTAACAATTTTCCTTTGAAAAACAAAATTGGCAGTGTCAAACACTTAATCTGAAGAGTTCAGCCGGTTATAACGTTTAAAGATCCCGCCTCTTTTGCCCTCTAACTGCCAAGCTCACTGCCAGAGATAACTGGTACGGTTTGTGGTTCCATCCTGAAACTTTGTATGCCTATGCATATGCACGCACTTCCAAAGAACGTCTTACAGTCCTTCTAAAGTAGACTTCTTAGTATTTCAACATCGCTGGTCTTCTTTGAACTTTGAACACCTTCAGTATCAGCATATCGAATTCTAAAACATCATTTAATCTTTCTTTATTGGTGGACAGATTATTTCTCATTTCCCACTGTTTAAAAACGTTACACTGGTTAACAAATAACTTTGTACCTTCATGCCAGGTATCTAGAACCCAGAAATCTGGATTCTAGAAATCCAGCAAATCTTTTGTGTCTTGAAAAACACTGACGAAAAGGTGTTTGGGAAAATCAAGTTTAAATCAGTGCTCTCAGGTATTAGCTGTTCACTATGGACCCCAGGACTAATGTTTAGTCACCAGCCTAAAGGACTGAAATCCTTGTGGAAGTTTCTCAAACCTCTCAGATAGTATTCCCTAAAAAAAAAAAAAAAAAAAAAAAAAAAAAAAAAAAAAAAAAAACAAAAAAAAAACAAAAAAAAAAAACTTTTAAAAAAGACTTAAAAAAAAATCATCCTGGCTCTCGCTAAAGGGAACCGACACCCCAGGGCTAAGCAAGAATTCTCCCAGGACAATAGGTAACTGTGATGTAAAAGAATCCCTGATGGGAGAAGGCAGTCAGCACATGCTTTCACTGGCGTTCTCGTTAGCATGGGGTATGCAGATTTTCAGTCCCAGCCTGTTGGGGGTGCCTGGATCCCTTGGCAGGTCTCCGGGACGAACTCGCCGGCACCCGTCCCAGCCAACACCCCACGTCAGTTCACCCCAGAAGACACGGCGCAGACGCAGCCCCTCCTACTCCTCCCCACTTCCCCGGCGGCGGGACGGGGCGGAGCATCCGTGCCTTCCGGGTCGCAGGCGGAAGTAGGCGAATTTGAATTCTGCGAGCCGTTGGATGGGGCCGTGCCGGGTGGGCGTTCGGCAGCGCAGCGCTAGACGCAGGCAGTCACGCAGCGGCCCAGGGACATTTGCTCGGCGCCTGGTGAGGACCTGGCCGGGAGGGACGGAGGGGAGTCCCGGGCACAGTCGGCCGGGTGGGCGGACGCGGTGCAGGCTTCTCTGTGCACTGCACGCTGCGCACTGGCGCAGCTGCAGCCCCGAGCTGCCGTAGGTGGGCGAGCTGCCCCTTATTAATGAAAGACAGGAGGTAGGGGCGGGTAGCACGGAGGGATGCTCGACGTGGCTCCCAGTGGCTCCCCAGATCGGTCCCCCGCACAGCAGAGAAATGACAGCCTTGAAATGCCTCGTGGGGATTTAAGGTGAAATTTGAGCATCCTTTGTGTTTCAAACCCGGGTATTTTTCTTTCACGCTTTGACAAATCTCCTGTACCGCAAAAATCTGAGCCTCTTGGCTCATTTAAACTGGCTACAGTAACAGCGGTGGCTCACAGATGTTGGTTTGCTAACAATGGGGATAGGGGTCTAGTCTCTCCGCCTGCCTTTTCGCCCTCTTCATTCATTGGCCGACTGTGTTATTATCGAGTTATTTTAAGAGGAACTCAAGAATTGAGTTGTCGGGCGTTTTTGTTTGGGTTTTCTTTTTGTTCGTCTTGTATGCCGTACTGGACTCTCACAAGCCCCGACGAAAACTCATACCTTTTTGAATAGCTCAGATGTATAGAAGTTCTATATTTCTCCTTGCTGAAAATTGTCAGGTTAGTTTTTGTGATTTGTAGAAAAAAGATACATAGAGATCCTTTTATTAGCAACTAGTTAGTGTATCATCAAAATGTATAAATATCTTTTTAAAAGTGCCACTAACATCCAAAATAAAATAATTTTTTCCTCCTCCATCCCTGCTAATGAGTGTTGTTTTCAGTGTTCACCAGGAAGAAAATAAATTTAAGTAGCACAGTCATTGACATCGGTTTTTTTTTTTTTTGTAAGGTTGCCACAAAGATACTGGCTCTCCTTTCCCGAAGATTGCAGACAAATCTGCGAGCTTCATACATGCTACCAGCAA
The DNA here is from genome assembly GCA_028555095.1 of Dicrostonyx torquatus. Lineage (NCBI taxonomy): Eukaryota > Metazoa > Chordata > Mammalia > Rodentia > Cricetidae > Dicrostonyx > Dicrostonyx torquatus. The sequence continues at coordinate 3,417,662 of JAQHUG010000172.1, read as the reverse complement.
GTTGCCTGTTCTAGATTTTCTGTATCCTAAAGTGCTTTTGCTCCCAGGCTCTTCCTTTTTTTTTTCTTTTACCTACATCAAGAAATGTCATACTTTACTGTGAGCATACTCCTATAAAGGCTCGGTGAATGCTGATGCCTGTACTTCACAGATTCTGAATGGTGGACTTGAATAATTGCATTTTAACAGAACAGTTAGAATATTCTGCCAGAGGTTTAAAAACACGGTCTTCCTAGAAAAAGCCTAGTAATGTTGCTTAAAGACATGCAGCTGGAACCAGACTTCTTGCTTAGTATCCCCATCACTTCTACCTTAGCTGTGTGACCTTGACTGATTCCAGTGGGAATTCAGTGGATTAATACATGTGTATGGTACATGTAGATGAGAACAAATGTCTAAAATATAGCTACTAAACATGGAGCAACCATATTATGTTTTTTCCTTAACCTTTAACAATGCCTATGTGGGTACTGACAGTCTTCAATAAGTAAATAAACAAAGACTCAGTAGTTCTTATAGAACTAATTAAAGATCTAAAACCAGATTTAACTAAGTAATTAAATTATTTAGTGTGTGTATGTATGCGCGCACGCGCTTGCTTTATGGAGGTCAGAGGCATTGTGATCAATATGTAGAGACCAGAGATCCTGTTTCCTGGGGATTGTCTTTTTTGAGAATCAGTTTTCTCCTTCTGCTCTGTCTCAGGCTTGGTGGCTAGAGCCTTCACCAGATGAGCCATCTTCCTGTCCTGAGATAAAAATTTCTGCAAGTACTGCTTCCTGCCTCCTGCTTCATCTCATGAAACTGCTGTTTCACAAAAAAAAAAAAAAATTCTATTTTCTCCAATATATGATCCCAATCTCAGCCTTCTTTAAAAAACAACAACAAAAAGAACTCCTCTGCAGACAGTCTGATTCCAGATTGTTTTCCAGTGATACACAGTCTATAAACAGCCAGATTTGAGACAAACTGGAGAACTTTCAAATAAGGAAAAAGATCAGTATGTGTTCATACTTGTTTTACACATATTTGCTCACTTAAGCCTGAATGACATTTATTATGCCTATATTGAGATGAACTGAGGTACCAAAATATTTAATTATTTTTAAAATGTGTTGTTTTATATCTGGAAAATGAGGGATGTACAGTGTAACTAAATAAAGAATGTGAGAGAACTCCAAATCAGAACAGTTTGCTCTTCCTAAACACCGTGCCCACATTCTTTTCTGTAAAAACCTGGCCAATAACGTTGGGCAATTCTTCTAAAGACTGGGGGCGGGGTTATCTGGAGCATCAGATACCCCTTCTGCAGGGAAGGTGGTCTGCGGTTTTTAATCAGAACTTATGTACCTTACACAGTCTAGATCGTCCACATGATTTCTTCTTGAATTTTTGAGTTGGAATACTACAAGGTTTTGGAATGCAAACTGCAGAGATCCTTTGGTGAGTTAGGATGACATTAGAATCCTGAGCAGGGGGTGTAATATGTAGAGACCAAGGGAAGCTATTTGCTGAGGGCCATTGGTATATGAAAATCAGGACACACTGGTACCTTGATTCATTTTTGTTTTAATTTTATTTTTTTTTACTTTTTTATTTTTTTTGAGACAGGGTTTCTCTGCGGCTTTGGAGCCTGTCCTGGAACTAGCTTTGTAGACCAGGCTGGTCTCGAACTCACAGAGATCCACTTGCCTCTGCCTCCCAAGTGCTGGGATTAAAGGCGTGCGCCACCACCGCCCGGCTTCCTTTTAATTTTAAATGGATGTCCCTAATACAAAAATGCATCTGGTGATTCAGTTTGTAAGTAGTGAACATCATCCTTCTTAGGGGTTCAGTTAAACGCTGTTTAGTGATCATATTCCATTGTACAAATGTGCTACAATATTTCAATCTGTCTTTGCATATTTAGGCCATTGGGTTTTTGGCCATTACAGAAAAAGCAACTTGAGCATTTGTATGCAGCAACTGTGCTTCCATCCAATCAATATTTGATAGAAACAGTTGTACATTTAACATTTTCTAGGTAAAATTTACATGAAATTAACCATTGTAAATACAGAGTTCAGTGACAGTGCATTTATGAAGTAAAGCCATTACTTTGGCCTAGTTTAAAAAAAATACCATATCCCACCAGGTAAGATGGCCAAGTTTTCATCCTATTGAGTCCCCATTTCATAGATCTTACTAATTTTCGTTTTCTCTGATGGTTATTCTGGCTAAGAGTGTCAACCATGTCATTTCCAAGCAAATCATTCCTTTGAGTCTTCCTGGCTCATATATTCATTTTGTTCCGTTCTTTACTTCCGTCTGCTGCTTTGACACATAGTCTGTTTTTCTGAGTCTTTGAAGTGCGCCATTGAGTTCTCTCTGGTTCTAATAATGTAAGCATGCATAGCCATGAAGTTTCCTCTGCCTTTCCTGTTTCTCTCTTAGGGATTAGAGAACCCACAGGCCTTGAGCCACGGAGCTAAAGCCTGTCCTGCTTTTACTGTTTCTTAAAGGTTCCGATAAGTTATATTTTCATTTTCACTTGATTCTATTTTTTTTTATTTGAGTTTTAAATTTCATCATTCATCAATTATCTCGTGATTCAGCTTTGTAATTTATGATTTTTTTTTTTAGCTGTTTTTAGTCTTTCATTATGATCTGATCAGATGCAAGGAATTATTTCTGTTTGTGGGTTTTGGTGCTCTTCCAATCTTTAAGACTAGTCTGTTCTTTGTTATTATACTGATTCTTCTTTGTTATTATACTGACTCATACACACACAGCAAATTAAAGATGATACTTGTTTAGCATCTTACCTGCGAAACTCTAAGAGATCTTTCTTTTTTAAGATTTCTTTATGTGTATGAACGTTTTGCCTGCATGTGTCTGTGCACCACATGCCTGCCCGGTGCTTTAGAGGTCATTGTAAGCCATTTTGTGGCTGTTAGGAACTAAACTTGGATCTTCGAGGAGAGCAGTGCTCTTAATTGTTGAGCCATCTCTCTTGCCCCCTAGCAAATCTTAAAACAAGTTAACAAAGACTTTTTTGTTTATGTTTTTCTAGAAATATACTTTTATTTTTTGAGACAGGATCTCACTGTGCAGTCTTGGCTGCACAGTGTAGACCAGTCTAGCCTTGAAATCACAGACAGCCACCTTCCTCTACCTCTTGAGTGCTGTTACTAAAGATGTGCACCATCGCGCCCAGCCAGGATGTACTTTTAGAACTCACATTTAGATCGGTGACCCTGTTTTTGGCTTTTGATGGCATGGTGTTAGCAAGCACTGACCACAGACAGAGGTCAGGGCATCAGGCCTTGCCGACTGAAACATCAAAGTGGGGGTAAGCTGTGGGAGACTCAGAACATCTCTTACTGTGGCCCTATGGAACTTCCTTAGACAGTGATTTCTCAGACTGATACCGGAATGCTTTGGAGCTACATCTAAAAATAATGAAATAGATGATCGCAGCTGGGCATGGTGGTGCAAGCCTGTAATAAGTAGTCTGTGGCAGGCTTGCAAATTGGGTGTCATCTTGTACAGTTTAGTCCTGGGTTCTCGCCCTCATGTGAGAGGGAGATCCTAAATCTGGACTTAGAAAAGGAAAAACATATTTCAGGATCAAGGAACTACAATTCTGATGTTAAAAGTGTGAACTAGAGCTGAATATCATTGCCGCACTGGAGACACAGAGGCAGGTGGATCTCTGAGATTTCAAAGCCAGCCACGGCTACATTGTAAGACCCTGTCTCTAAAATAAAAGTATAAACTATACAATTGATATAATTTCTTCAAAATGTCAACTATTTGGGTAGTTGATTTTACTTCAATCCTAGGGGGGAAAAGTCACAGGATAAAAATATAGCATGAGCAACTTGTGTATACCCTGTATCTTTATTCATTTGCATGGACTGGCTTAAAACCACTAGTATTCTCACTCTGCAGTAGAATTACAGAGCAGAAGAACCAACAGGGTTTCTTATTGAACAAAACCAAATGACTGAAAGTACTGTTGCATCTTTAGAGTAATGGCGTAGATACGACTTGAAAATCTAAAGTTTGATGCTGACATACACTGGGTAATCTTAGGCTAACTAGCAATGAACAGGGAACCTCTGACAACTTCTTTTAAAGAAATTTAGGTAACATGACCTTTATGACATCATTCACCAAGAGAGTCTTTGTAGCAGAAAAAGGCCAAAAATAAGTAACTACAGAGAAAGTGGGATCTCGTTATAAAGAAATTGTGTTCTAGAATTATTATATAGTCATACATGCCAGTCACATTGAGCAAATAATGATTTGCAGCACACTGGATGATGTGCTGAAGCTACCCTCAGAAAAGTGCTGGGACTCTCGGGTGCTGTTTGTGTTCTAATAAGCCCAACAGTTAGCAGTGGCTGGCTGGCATTCATCACATTTGGGACAGGATAATGTAATTACAAGGGGACTTTAAAGTTGTATTCTTACTGGTCTTTGTTTTACTTTTTAATCAGAACTTTAATATTTATTTAGGAATATGGGAATCCAGGCAGTTCTCTGTTACGTAGAACTTTTAGGTGCACTGTAGGGCATGCCACAATCCTAGTATTTGTTTCAATAATTAAATATTCTTTCCAGTGCTAAAGAAATCCTCAAATTCTTACAGACTTCTTGATCTCTACTGTACTTTGCATGAAATAATTATATGTGACTTGATTGTGATCATGAACTGATTGAATTTAAGAAAAATGGTTAGAGATTTTTTGAAATTAAGATATTAATGTTCTTACTTTCCTAGTAAAATGAATGAAAATAAACCTGATGACTCACAAAATCTTGGTAAGTAGCTGTATTTACACTATTTTTATTACAATAAGATCCATTTCGAATAATATCTAGCCATAAGAATGACTATTCTGATCATGCTTAGTCATTATGTTCTAATTGTGATTGAATCTAATTCAATGATTGTCTTCATTGCCACAAACTGAATTTGCTACCAGAGAAAGTTTTTCAGATTTATTTTTGTATATATTATGTGATTTATCAGATAGGATTTGAATCTGTGAAAATTTTTGTTTAATTTTTTTCATGGTTTTTCCTTTGATAAATGAGGACAATATAAACAATAGACAAAAGTCTTAACACGAAAAGAAAAAATTCTCCTTTTACAGCAATCTCCCCTGTTAATACATAGTTGATTTCTTTATTATAAGCTGTATCTGTTGACTTGCTATCGTGAATGATTAGGAATCCATATTATTACTCTGTATACTTGCTACTCCCTCCTTTAGGCTTTGTGGGGCTTTTGTTCTGTTTTTTTCTGAGATGGGGTCTCACTATACTTGTCCCTGACTGCCCTATAGCTCACTCTGCAGACCAGGCCAGCCTTGAACTCAAAGAAATCCACAGGCTTTCTTGTGCTGGGATCAAAGGTGTGCCCTGCCACTGCCTGGCTTTTTTTTTTTTTTTTGAGATGGGTCATCTCACTGAATATTGAACTCATCCATTTGACTCAACTGTCTGGCAAGGGAAGGGATCCACTAGTTTCTGCCTTCTTGGTATAGGAATTATGTACTATGTTAGAGATACGTGTGTGATAAATATACGAAATGAGCCAACTCTCCAGTTACCTTAATATCCATTCTCTTGACGATCACTTTTAGTCTCTCTATTGACTCTACCTTACTTTGAACAGGGAAATTTGCTCCTGCCAGTCCTCTACCCCCACATACCTTTGTCTTTTCTTGCTATGCCTTCTGAGTTATATGAGCAATGCCAGTAGTTTGGAAATTGTAGTGATTTATGTAATACTTGCTAAATATGCCTTTACTCTGACTTGATTTTTCCTCTGGTTTTTTATTTAAATCAATGTGCTTAATGGAAACCATTATTTGTTCTGGCAAGGGTAATTTTAGCAGTAAATATAATGAGGTAGCACAATTTTACTAAATTTTAGTCTGCTATAAAAATGAATGCTTAATGCAGTATCTTGGCCTTCAGGGCCCTTATTGATTCCAGGTCTTTCTAATGTATTGGTTATGAATGCACTTCAAGATCCTCCAGCAGTTAGTTTTGGTTTTCTTGGGTCGTTATGACCATGGACATGTCCATGGGTGCACACCTGACCCTCTATGTTCTGTGTTGTATATGTGAACTTTTTAAGACCCTTAACTCTTCTATATATCCATTCTCCTCCGCTTCTTTCCTAGATTTTTGGTCTGTTGATTGCTTGCCCTAGACTTCTGCAGCTAATGTTCTTGTTTTAATCTTAAGAGGATTCTGATGCTGGCAAAACAAACAGGCATTTGACACCATCCCTTTGGGAGCTACCACATAGATGAAAACATAATCACATTTATTTGAGAATGAGGTCTGTGTCACTTTCTTTTGGACTGCCCTCTGAAACCTTAGACATGAACTACCCTAAACCCTTGTCAAGCTGGACAGAATTCCGTAGCTGGGGATTTGCTGTTCTCGTCTGAATGCCTGAGTTTCCATCTCCAGAGCTCACATGAAGTTATACATGGTTGCACATTGCTGTACTCCAGGTGTCCCTGCAAGGGGATGCCAGGCAGAGACGGCACTGCCTGGTGTGTGCAGCAGCCGATGACAGAAGGGACCCTGTCATAAACAAACTGGAAAGGGAGAGCTAAAGCACCTGACCACCATGTGTGCAGCGTAGCCACCATTCACACGTGTACACACATCAAAGAAGCACTAATTCTATAAATTATTTTGTAATTTTATATTTACCTACTTTTTTGCTATTAGCTTGTATTTTCTGCCGAAAAAGTGATGACTGTCCCAATAAATATGGAGAAAAGAAAACTTATGAGAAATGGAATTTCAGTGTCCATTACTACTGTTTGGTAAGTAGACGTTAGTTCCTGAAATGTGTGCTAGAGAGAAAATAGATGACACATTACTTAGCTGACTAAAACTTTCTAATTACAAACTCTATTTTAATTGATGTGTTTTATATAGCATATTTACTAATGTTAAAGTTTTATTTATAGTCTGACTTTTAATATAATTCTTCAGAAGAGTACTGTCTTAGTCACTGTTTTACTGCTGTGAAGAAATGCCATGAGAAAGGGAGCTCTTAGAAGAGAAAGCATTTAATTGGAAGCTTATCTACAGTTTCTAGGTTTAGTCCATAATCATGGCAGGGTGCATGGTGGCAGGAAGTCAGCAAGGTGCTAGAGAAGTAGCTGAGAGCTACACCCTATCCGAAACCAGCCATGTGCTTGGCTTGGGCTTCACAGCTCACCCCCAGTGGCACACTTCCTCCAATGAGGCCACGTCTCCTAATCCTTGTAATCCTTTCAAATAGATCCACTCCCACGTTGACTAAGAGTTCAGATATATGAGCCTATGAAGGCCATTCTTATTTAAACCACCACAAGTGCTGATCCTAGACTTAGCCTTATTAAAATTCTATTTTGTTATGAAGAGTACGAAAATTCTCCAACACTACAGTGGACTAGAGTGCCGGAGTGTGGCTGATACGGCTCTGTCTGACTGCAGTGCTCATTGGACTGTGACTGTTCCTTCCACTACGCCCCACCTCCACCCTCTGTCTGTTACTGAATCCGTTTATGTGTATACTCCGCTAACATGCAATGTCTTCAAAGTCAAGTGGTGTTAATTGCCTCTTATTGGGCATGAAAAAAATAGTAATGTATACATTTATTAATTCCAACCATGTTTCTTGGAGTGTATTTCCTAATTGAGAATATATTCATAGTTAATGTCAAGTGGAATTTGGCAGAGAGGTAAAGAAGAAGAAGGAGTTTATGGCTTCCTAGTAGAAGACATCAAGAAGGAAGTCCATAGAGCTTCTAAACTGGTAAGCCATTGTTTTATTCCTTACACTAAGTTCCACAGATGCTGCTAGTGTTGCCTTGGAAAGTTTCTTTTATCAGTTCTGTACTACAAACTTACGGATAAGGTGTTTTATTCTAGTGGATATTTTTATCAAATATAAATTTTAATAAAACATTTTTATATTTTTGTAGGAGAAAGTCTAACCTACACTGATTAAAACTTAGCAGTAGGGAATTTCTAGTCATCTTTTTCATCATTTCGTTCACTTTTGGTTTTATTTATTTCTAGTTTTTGAAGTAGGCCCACATGCTTTGCTCTTAGTCTCTTTCCCCCCAACCCTCTTTTCTGCCTTCATTTATTCCATTAGAATTATTTTTATTGGCATATGTTAATTATGCATACATTATGGAATTTTGGAACATTTATAATGTATTTTTATTGTATTTGCCTCCATTTCCCTCTTACTCATGTGGGTCCCTTCCCACCAGTTCTCCTTTACATTCATGGTCTTACTTATTCATGTTTTTCTTGGTTACCTACGGAATTTTATTAAGATTACATAAAGCATCCTGGGTAAAATTTATTTACAGGAGTTTGGGCTCCTTACAGTGGTAATACCACAGAAGAAAATGTTCCTTCCTCCTACTAATCATTAACTGCCTCTAGATACTCAGAAATGAATCTACACTCCCTAGCTGCCATTATCTGTCTGAACAACGCAGGGCGTTGGAAGACCTATGAACTCATGTCTCACACCGAGGTAGAATGTTGACAGGCCATGCTTGTGTGCTGCTCTGAATGCGAGGACACAAGCAATGCTGTGTTCCAGAGGCACCATTGTCCCACACTCTCCATCCATCTTATGTCCCCATGTTCTGTGATGTTCCCTGAGCCCTCCCCTTCTGGAACAATCTCTCTTATGATTCCTATCTTAGGGTTACTATTCCTGTTATGAAACATGACCAGAAACAACTTGGAGAGGAAAGGGTTCATTAGGCTTATTCTCCCACATTGGTGTTCATTCAAAGAAGTCAAGATAGTGACTCAAAACAGGGCAAGCATATGGGGGCAGGAGAACAGTGCAGGAGCCATGGAGGGGACCTGTGGGAGCATGCGGGCAGGAGGTAAGAATGCAGGGGTCATGGAGGATTGCTGCTTACTAGTGTGGTCCTTCTGGCTTGTCTCAGCCTGCTGTTTTTATAGAACCCAGCATCACTAGCCCTGAGGTGGCCCCACCCACATCAATCACTAATTAAGAAAGTGCCCCATAGACTTCTCTACAGCTTGATTTTTCTGGAGGCATTTTTTTTCCTTAGGTTCCCCCCTCTCTAGCTTGTGTTGAGTTGACATGACAGCAGCCAGCCCAGTTCCCTTTCTTTTCATTTCTGTCGCTTCCACACGCACTAAAATGAAGGATTTACATATAAGAGAAAACATGCTGCAGTATATATCTTGTTTTACCTAATGCAGTGGTTTCTGTTTCTATCCATTTTTGCGCCAATATTATAATTTCACTTTTATGGCTGAATATAATTGCATTGTGTATATATGACATACTTTCTTCATCTGTTTGTGAATAGTGAGTATATCAGAATTATGATGACAGTTTAGTTCTGCTAATCTGCAGTCCTTTAATGCAGAGTCTACTCACCCATGTACCTCAGTTGCTGAGACTGGAATGATGTTAAGGTAGAAATTATACAACTGTGTAGACTGGTAATTTTTTTTTTTGTCTCTGTAACACTAATGATCTTTCTTTATGTGTCCTAAATTTTACTTCTTGCTCATTCAGTTGTTTTCGAAGCTTCCATATGATAACTATGGTATCTGCAAGGAAAAAAGTAGTCTGTATTTGGTCTGAGTAGAAATAATGGCAGTTGAAGACTAAAAAGTTGAAAATATGAAAAATTCTGAATGTGACACTTGAAATAATGATTTCCATAGTGAACAAATTAGGAGGTGTGATAATTTATCATTTTTTTCAAGTGGGGGAAAAGAACATTAAAATATTCAGGAACTCAGAGGTTGACACAAAAATGCTGAAGCCATGAGTTAAAGTACAGAAAAAGCCTTTGATTGGGGTTCCAAAGTCTTGAGATGGAGGAATGTGTGCCCGATGTGAAAATAAGGTGGATGGGAAGATAAAGCAAAGGAAGCATACAAAAGCACTTACTTTGGTGGAGATAGTCACTTTTAGTGGTGAGTGGTTGGCATAAAAGGAGTTGATAGTAAAATAGAGTATCTAGGGCTCTAGAGAAACATTGTATGAGTGGTTAGCATGAGCTAAAGACCAAGGGTGTTGTAGGAATTCCTACAGCCAGTAGCCTTTAAGTTACCCGCCTACTTGGGCGTGGCCTCTTATACTATATATGCTGATGTAAAGCACACATTCACCCTCTCTTTCGGTTGAGGGATTCAGTTGCTGTTCCCAGTTCAAGGGAGGATGCTAGTATCAAAATTCCTTTACTTCTTAACAGCGAGCTTGGAATTAGGGCAGTTTCCCTTGCATGTTTCTTTAGCTACCTATTTTCTTAAAACATCTAAATCCTCTGAGTACACTGGGCCTTTGAAAGCATCTCGACCTGAGCAGGAGTGCTCCCAACCCTATGTATTGTAAGCAAAGGTTTCTCTCCCGCCTGCCAGTTCCTGAATAACTTCTCAGACTTGATACTAATTATAAATGTTTGCCTGATGGCTCATGCTTATTATTAGCTAGCTCTTACATCTTAAATTAACCTGTTTATTAATCTATGTATTGCCACATGGCCAAGGTATTTTCTACATGTCTTGCTTCCTCTTGGGTGGCTGGTGTCTCCCAGACTCTACCCTTTGCTTGTATCTCTGCCAGGATTTCCCTCGTGGCTCTATCCTGCCTTGCCATAGGCCAAAGCAGCTTTATTGATCAACTAAAGAGAGCAACACATTCACAGTATACAGAAAGACCATCCCACAGCAACCTACCTTAGGATCCTCTCCAGGATTCCTCATATGGCCTGGATAAACCCATGAGTTAGCAGTGAGACTATAATCCCTGAATCAGTGACCATTATCAGGGTTTTCCAAGGTTATGTTTAGGTTTAGATATATACTCTAATTACTGTCTTCTGCATGTGCCACTATTATGGCACAATTAGTGACTTTGGTCTTATTTCCCGGAACTGCCATAAGAAATTACAGAAATATTGTCCCTCACAATTTAGAGTTGAATGTTACAAAGTATAATGGTTTTTTTTTAAAGATTTATTAATTTATTTATTTATTATGTATATAACATTCTGCCTCCATGTATGCCCACACACCAGAAGAGGGTGCAAGATCTCATTACAGATGGTTGTGAGCCACCATGTGGTTGCTGGAAATTGAACTCACGACCTCTGGAAGAGCAGCCAGTGCTCTTAACCAGAGTGCCATCTCTCCAGCCCCCACAAAGTATAGTGTTAGAAGATTTGGAGCTTGCTAAAAATTATGAAGTGAATTCCTTTATATTTATTCTCCTCCCTCCTGATGGCTGCTGGTAACTTTTGATGTCCCTTGTTCACATTAGTGTAACCCCAGGTCATCTTTTGTCTTCATATAGCCTGTTTTATTAGTGTCTGGTGTAGATGGAAGTTTCTGTCCTACCTGGTCCCACAGCCATTTAGTCCCAAAGAAACACACAGCTTTATATTAATTATAACTATTTGACCTCTTAGCTCCGGCTTATTGTTAACTAGCTCTTACAACTTAAATTGACCCATAGTTCTTATCTGTGTTTAGCTACATGGCTTGGTACCTTTTCTCAGTAAGGCATTCTTATCTTGCTTCCTCTGTGTCTGACTAGTGACCGACTCTCTGCCTTTCCTTCTCTTCTCAAAATTCGTTAGTCTGGTTGCCCCACCTATACTTCCTGCCAATCAGTGTTTTATTAAACCAATACAAATGACAGAACTTTACAGTATAGTATACAAGAGCATTATCCCATAGTACTTCCCCCTTTTTTCCTTTTCAAAACAAGAACCCTGAATCTAATCTCCTTTGTTTAGCCTTTTTTTCCTGACCATTATCCATAACAACTTGTAACCAACACATGAAACAATGACAAACATCCATAATTCATTTTGTGGGGGAATGTGGGCCTAGTTTTCTAGGCTACTACCTGATGATTGGGGATGCTAGTAATGTTATGGGGACCCAAAGAAAATTTAGGACTACAGTCAAGTCCTGACTGGAGTGAGTATTCTGTGAGGCTAGATCCTCTCAATCAGCAGCCTTGAAGTTGTTCTAGAACTCAGAAGAAGCTGCAACAGAGATAGTCTGAAATGTTGGATCATCTGTTCCCATTGGAGAACACAGCCTATCATTCCTGGGGAAACAAAAGCAAAACCTCTTCTCCAATGTAACATATCTCTTGACTTAAATTTTGAAGTCAAGGCATCAAAATATATAAGTTGGATTAATTAATCCATCAGCATTAATAATAAAATGTCTTTTAGCAGCTATTGCTCCTTCTTCAGCAAACAATTCAAAGACAAGACAATAACATAGTATCCAGATTCTCTGTAATTTCCATCTTTATGTAGCTTTTTAAAACTAATTCTTTTATTTTTTTTAATTTTTGTTTTTTGATACAAGGCTTCTCAGTGTATCTTTGGCTGCCCTGGAACTCACTCTGTAGACTAGACTAGCCTCTAACTCATAGAGATCCACCTGCCTCTGCCTTCCAGGTACTGGGATTAAAGTACCTGAAAGTACCACACCTGGCTGCTCTTTCTTTTTTAGGACTTTCTTTGTCCTTTTTCTTTCCTCTACCAAGCCTACATGTATTTTTTTAAGCACTGTATAAACCATTTAGAGGGTTTTTGGCTTTATTTATTTATTTAGTCTTTATTGTATATCTCTTATCTTTTTATGGCCGTATGAATCTTTAATCTGCTAAGCAACATGGCTAGGATTAAAGTGGAGACTTTGGCAGCTAGCGCCAGCACTCCTTGGCTTCCTGAGAGTCTAGCTTCATGGCATAGGTACTGGCAGGAGACATGTTTATTGCCACAACTTTGAATTTCTAGGTCCATGCCAACACCAAGAAGCATGCTGCCAACTGCTCCTAAACATCATTTAACTGTTTGGTAGCTGGGCCTCTTTAAAGAGCTGTGTAGTTTTTGCCACTAATGCTGAGTCAAGAAGTCTTTCTTAAAGGAGGTACGTCTCTGTTTTCCTCTAGCAAATAGAGCCCACCTGAGAAAATGCTGCTACCAAGAAATTCTGCTTGACTTTATTTTTTTGAATCCTTTCTCAAACTCTCCCAGGTTTTATGTAGATGTAGTTTCCAAATGTTGGATGCCATTTGTAGATGGAAGTTTCTGTCCTGCTCAGTCCTGTAGCCATTCAGTCCTAAAGAAACACACAGAGGCTAATATTAATTATATAAACTCTTTAGCCTATTAGCTCAGGCTTATTATTAATTAGTTCTTACAACTTGAATTAACCCATAGTTCTTATCTATGTTTAGCCACGTGGCTTGGCATTCTTATCTTGCTACCTCTGTGCCTGGCAGGTGACTAACTCTGCATTTCTTCTTTGCAGAATTTTCTAGTCTGGTTGCCCACCATATACTTCTGCCTAGCTACTGGCCAACAGCATTTTATCAAACCAATATGAGTGACAAAACTTTACATTATACAAGAACATTATCCCATAGCAGTGTTGTGTTTTAAATCTGCCTTCATAAAGACACTAATCAAAGGATACCTTAAGATCTTGAATAATTATCTGCAAGAACTGTATTTCCTCCTCAGTTCAAGATACTGGCTTTTCTAAATTTTAGCATCCCTTAGGTGAGCAAACCATGCCAATTTGCTTTCCAGTGCTGTAAGAAACATCATGACCAAAAACAGCATGGAGGGGATTCTCTGTATAGCCCAGACTGCCCTAGAACTCGCTCTGTAGGCCAGGCTGGCCTCGAACTCAGAGGTCCACCTACCTCTGCCTCCCGAGTGCTGGAATTAAAGGTGTGTAATAGTCATTGTCCCTGGCTAGTATGTTTTATCTAAATTTCCATGTCACAGTTCATCGTTGAAGGAGGAACTCAAATAGAAACATAGAAAAAGGAACAGAAGCAGAGTCCATGGAGGAACGCTGCTTACTGGCTTGTTGCCCATGGCTCGCTCTGCCTGCTTTCCTATACAACCCAGGATTACCGGCCCAGCCACCATAGGCTGAGCCCCTCAACACCAATCTCTGATTGTGAAAATGCCCCCTAGACTTGCCTGCAGGTCAGTCTGATGGAGGTGTTTACCTCAACTGAAGCTCCTTTTCTCTGAGGACTCTTATGTCAAGTTGACTAAAAAGAGAAGACCTACCCAGCACGTATCTTAAAATTTTCTCATTTAGGTTAGTATAGAATATGCTATCACTATGGCAATAATTTTCAGTCTCTCTACAAGGAATACTCATTAACCATTTGATTTTGCTATAGTACTGATAATTTTTATATTCTCCTGTTTTCATATTTCTTTTAGAAGTGTGCAGTTTGCAAGAAAAATGGTGCTTCAATCGGATGTGTTGTACCCAAGTGTAAACGAAGTTACCACTTTCCCTGTGGACTTCAGAACGAATGTATTTTCCAGTTCACTGACAATTTTGCGTGAGTTATTTAACTGTTAATTAAATGTTAAATAGGAGAGGCTGGAATGGTGAGTCAGCAGTTAAGGAGCACTGTCTGCTCTTCCACAGGACCCAGGCTTTGTACCTAGCACCCAAGTGGCAGCTCACAAGGGATCCAGCTTAATGGCCTTTGATGCCACCTAGCCTGTAATTGGTACACAGATGTATATACTGACAAGACACCTTGTAAATATTTAAAAAAAAATTTTAAGTAAGAAAATATAAATGTTAAAGAACAATGGTAAATAAATAGCCCAAAGATATAATTCCCATGTAAAATTGCTTTTTAAAACTGTGCTAAATTTATAATATATACGTAATATATATGTAAGATAAACATGATGTGTGTGTATGTGTATTTGTATACAATATTCTATTGTATGATACATGATTTCTTCTTGGAGTTAATTCTATCTGATCAAACTGCAGAGTTGCCATGTCTACAATGGACCCGAGGTTATTATTCACATCTGGCTTTCAGCTCTAGAATGTACTAGGGCTCACATTTGTTTTAGATGCATTTGTACAACAAAGGAATTTTCTCTTAAGTCTGTACATTACAGTGTTAACTGATTTATGGTTTTCTCCTTATATATTAAATCATTTCCAATTTCAGGTCATTTTGCTGGAAACATCGGCCAGTTCAAGCAATGACGTCCAATATGTATAGAGACTCTTTACCGTGTACCATCTGTTTGGAGTGCGTTGAGCCTATTCCTACTTACAACGTCCTGCGAAGCCCCTGTTGTAAGAATGCTTGGTTTCACAGAGACTGTTTACAGGTAATGCAGCTTTCTAATTTTTGTCTCTACAGTTTAAAATCTGTTGCTTGCGTATTTGAATTTAAATCTGGTATTGTTATCAATGTTATAGGATATTATAAAATATCAGAATTACTTTCTTAGAGCCTATTTTACTATTGGCTCAATTTCCCTTAATAAATCTGTGTTTCCTCTACTCAAATAGTATAATAAAAACCAAAAATGGGGTCAGAGATGTAGTTCAGTGATAGATTGCTTGCCAGGAGTACATGAGGCCTCTGGGTTGAATGCGCACTGGAACCCCGCGGAATACTAAACATTCAGCATAATTGTAATGTCTTTATTTGGAAAATTCTTAAATATTTTAAAAACGATACCAATTATTTAGTATTTTATATGTAATACACATATATTTGGAAGTGTTATTAGACAAAACCATGCCAAAAACAAAAATTTACCTTTTTTTAAAAAATATTTATTTATTTATTATGTATACAATATTCTATCTGTGTATATGTCTGCAGGCCAGAAGAGGGCACCAGACCTCATTACAGATGGTTGTGAGCCACCATGTGGTTGCCGGGAATTGAACTCAGGACCTTTGGAAGAGCAGACAATGCTCTTAACCACTGAGCCATCTCTCCAGCCCCCAAAATTTACTTTTTAAAAATTGTTTTATAGAGCTGGGTGGTGGTGATACGGGCCTTAAATCCCATCACTCAGGAGGCAGAGGCAGGCTCCAAAGCTACCCAGAGAAACCCTGTCTCTCAAAACAAAAAATTGTAAAAATTGTTTTATAAAGCTTAGGTTTTATTTTATTTAGTAAAGTAAAATGTTTCTGGTTATTGTCCTTAATTTTTTGAAAGGTATCAGGTGTTAAATTACTCTATATTTAAAAAAACCTTAAAAGTACTAGCAGTAATGAGGTATTGCAGCTTGACTGGTTTCTGCTTTTTTAAAACTGTTCTCTTGAACGTTAATACTTAGGTTATTTTGTTAAAAGTGGTAAGTTGGATCCTATTTCGTTGGAAATGATTGTAATTTTGTTAATTCTCAAACACAGATGTGTGTTAGTAGCAGAAAGTGCATTAATGAACGGCATCATGAACTGCATTTCTTACTATGATGAGAAAATTCATTTTATATAAGAGCCTTTTTAAAAGTAATTTTTCTTAAAGATTTGTACTTATTGATAAGTGTGTTTTAATTTTGTAAAGATTTGCTTTGTGTCTGTTCTAGTAACAAAGCACAGAAAGGTCCTAGATTTGACCTAATAATGTTTTCATGAGTTTTAATAAAGATTGCATCATTGAAAGCACGAGGTTGGAATCTAGCGCTCTGTAGAGCGCTCTCTCACACACACCGCCAGGCTTGTCTGTGGTGAGATGTGAGACAGACCCTAGAAACAATGCTGCTAACAAAAACCATCCTGCTGTTTTTAAAAACCTCATTTAGAATTCTATCCACATAGAAACTTGATTATTATATGTCAATAAACAGTTGCTATTATAATTAGTTGCACACTAATTCTTCCATCTTTCTCTAAAAGGATCTATAGAGACTCTTGATTCCAGACCTAAAGTTAGAAATATACCCACTCTAGCTTACAGCACATGGTTAAACAATATTAGTTCTAACTACTTTGATTATCACATATAAAAATTTGGGAAAAGAGACCAGACATTAAAGTGACAAGAATGGTGTTTACTCAGTTTGTATTTCTCATGAGTCTTGGGGTCCTCCCCACGTTCTGTGCTAGCTGGTCAGTTTCGTCTCTGGTTAGTTTCTGTGTGTTTTCCTTTTCTACCAGGTACTTCTTTGTATCAAACCCCATGGTTAGTAAGACAGCATCTTTTCTCTACACCAATTGAGGTTTCCTAGCAACGTAATTGCTCCCTCTCTCGTATTTCCTGTGTGTGCCCAACATGTGCTGAGTGTCCAAGCTTCAGTCCTTTCTACTTAGTTCTTCGCCATCCATCAACCTTATCAGTGCAGTTCCTATTTTTGTGTCTTTTTCTGTTGTAACTGCTGTCTTGCTCCTATCGGCTACTTACTGTTCCAGATACTGTATTTCCTATCAGTGTACACTATCAGGGAAGCTTTTCTTCTCCAGGATTTGATACACCTGTTCAGTCTTGTTACTTAGTTCAGTTTGGCCAGAGTGTCATATCAAAATATATTATTAATTACAGTTTTCCTAATATCATGTCTCTGCCATGGAGACTTCCCTTGAAATGTCAGTACTTTATAGGGTAGAAACAGCACAGTCACAAATAAAAATAATAATGATTACATAATAATAAACACTAGTTAAGAAACTGAAGATTTTTATTGCTTCTCCTTATACTATGGAGGACAAAGCAATATTTAGGAAATGAAATTGTATTAACCGTCTGTGCTGGTTAGCTTTGGCAACATGACACAAACTAGGTACACCTGGCAAGAGAGAGCCTCAGTTGTGGCTTCGCCTTCAACAGATTGGCCTATGAGCATGTCTGTGGGGTGTTGACCGCAGATGGTGGAGGAGGGTCCAGGTGACCTGGGAGTTGTAGACAGAGTTCAACTCTTCTGAGTTTTCACCCCTCTTTAATCATAGCACCAGAAAGCAAGCTAGAGCCGTATTCAAGTTGGGGGACGTAAATCGGTGACTGCTGAAAGGTTAAGAATTAAGTGTTTGTGAGATGATTTTTCAGAAGGAAGAGCTCTCCATGTTTAAGGTGGTTGCTTATAGTTCTAAGAGCCAATGGCAGAGAAAATATTTCCATGATAGAGTAAAGGAAAGATAGCATATGTTCTGTTAGTTATATGATTCACATCCTGATGAGAGATGCATTGCTAACAATAGATTTTCCATTTTCTGCTGTAGGTTCAAGCATTAAGTGCAGGAGTGTTTTTCTTTAGGTGTACACTATGCAATAATACCGACATCTTTCAGAAAGAGATGTTGAGAATGGGAATTCATATTCCTGAAAAGTGAGTAACATTTGGCTTTTTGACCAAAAAAAAAAACCCATTTAAATGTAGTATTTATTAATATTAAAAATAACTAATTTATATCTTAACAGTGATTGTGGCTAAGTAGCCATGTCACATGGTCAAGTGCCTTCTCCCAGGTGGCCAGACTTGAAGAACAGGCACTACGGTATCAGTGTCTTATTAGCTGATGTGTTTCTTAGCTTCTCAGTTAAGTCCTGGTCTGGCGATTTGTATAGCATCTTTAAGTTGGTATTCATAGATGACCTAAGACTGACTAATGGGTTTTATATGGAAAAGAATATTAGTAATGCCATAAGACAAGAAATCCCAAGTAGTGGTTATAAAGTTGAAAGTGAAAATGGGATCCCAGCCCTTGGGAGGCTTCAGGTGTGCAGGTGAGCATGGGCTGTGCAGTGAGTTCCAGGCTCACCTGGGCTGGAGTCTTGGGTCAGGGAGAGAGGGAAAAAAAGATCAAAACAAGCACACTTAATAATCCCAGCACTTGAGAAAGTGGGGAGAGGGAGAGGAAGCTAGCCTAGGGTATAACAACAAAAATTAGAAATGAAATACGAGAAAAATAAAGGTCTTAAAAAGATTCTGTTTAACTTCTCACATAGTGTTTGAAAGTTAGCTGGGAAACCGTACGGTAAAGTAGCAATGGATTTTACGTTCAGAAGATCAGCCTAAGAAGGCTAACTTTTGTCCTTGTTTCTAAATTATCAATTTTGTTAGACCAATACCCTTTTTATATCTCATTTCATTATAGAGATGCATCGTGGGAATTAGAAGAAAATGCCTATGAAGATTTGTTACAGAGCCATAATCGCTGTGATGTCCGAAGATGTCATTGCAAAAAGGGACGAGACTATAATGAACCTAATAGGTATTTCTACTGCAAGTTGCATTGCGTTGAGTTGTTCTGACTAATAACTGTACATTTTCTGTTTCCCTCTTAAGATGTTTGGAAGTTTTAGCTTAAGATGGAGTATGTTTATTAAGTACATAAGTATATGTTTACAGAGAAATTTCTGTAATCAATATATTTACTTTTTAAAAAATATTTATTTATTTATTTATTTATTATGTATAAAATATTCTGTCTGTGTATGTCTGCAGGCCAGAAGAGGGCACCAGACCTCATTACAGATGGTTGTGAGCCACCATGTGGTTGCTGGGAATTGAACTCAGGACCTTTGGAAGAGCAGGCAGTGCTCTTAACCTCTGAGCCATCTCTCCAGCCTAATATATTAACTTTTTTTAGTAAAATTTTATGAGTCTATTCCAAGTTGAGGGGGTGCAATGAATGTAAATTACTTAACCACTACTGTAACCAGGTGAAGACTGGGTGTTACTTTAGAGCTAGAAGTCCAAGACCTAGGGACCTCTGACATTGTCTTCTTTAGAAGCTTTCCCTGGAGGTGATGCAGGTGGTGCCTCCTTATCTGTCCTCATGGTTATCTCTGTTATCTGTGGCCTTATCACTCAACAGTAAAAATATGTTCTTGTTCCTGCAAATGTATTAACATAGGAAGCTTAGGGTGTGGAGAATTGTTTATCATGAAGTGATTCTCCTGTATCAACTCTGGCTTGTGAAGAATCATTGAGCACTGGCCAGCTTTTGAAGCTTCCTATCTATCGCAGGCCCCCTCATCTGCATCTCCTATTTCAGATTGCTATCCTTTTTTTACCTTCCCTCGTGAGACACACAAAGCTGTTACCTGGATGCTTGCTTTATATTTACTTGTACTCCTTTCACCCTACTAAGACAAAGGTAGTATCGGTAAAAGGCAACTTAGTGTAGTAGGGAGCATGGATCCAAAGCCAAGGTGACCTTTACTCTAAGGCATATAGGAGTATAAGCTTAGGGAAATTAGCCCTCTGTGATTAGTTTCCTCTTCTTAAAGAATATACGTGATAGTGTTCTTCCCACTTTACATAACATGTTGGTAAAAGCTCAACATGTTATGTAAAGACTGAAAAGAGGGCCTGGCTTGTTTAGAGGCAGTGAGTATGAGTGTTTGTGGAGGGGTCAGGTACCAGGGCCCACACATACGTGGGTTGGAAGACAGCTCCCTGACATGCCACCCATGTTTCCATACATTCAGGGAATGTATTTGTTTCTGTACAAAAGATTGCATTTTTGTGCCCACACAGTGAAAGAGGCTTTGTGTCTAACACCTTTGTGTTCTACTGTGTGCTGCCAGTTGTATGTCAGCAAGACTCCATAGGTTTTCTTAATTAGTAATTGATCTGAGAGGCCCACACCCCATTGTGGGTGGTGTCGTCTCTGGACTGGTGGTGCTGGGCTCTATAAGAGGCTGAGCAAGTCACGAGGAGCAGTCCAGTGAGCAGCACCTCCATGGCCTCTGCATCAGCTCCTGCCTCCAGGTTCCTGCGCTGTGTTCTCAGTGATGGTCCTATAAACACTTTCCTCCCCAAGTCACAACAGTCAAAACCCTAATACGTAGACCTTTGTGGAGACAAGGAGAGGGGAACAGAGATGAGAGAGAATATGACTCTGAGCCAAGAACCAACTCTAGATTTGACTGCATTGCACGGAACCTGATGTCAGAGCAATACTTATTTGTTTGGTTTTGGAAATACTGAACAGTAGTTTGTTTCTCTGAATGTAATCTATCTCCAAATGTAAAGGATAATGTTTTTCTCCCTATTATAAACCTTTCTGATATTTATATTCTTTGTGCGTGCGTATGTGTGTGTGTGTATAAGTATAAATATATATGTGTATATGTATGCATGTGTTCATTTAGTTTTTTAAGTTCAGGCTGTGTAGAGGAAGAGATTATAAACATTTAATGAAAGAGAGAAACTGTTGTAGAGTCAGATGTGATACGGCATTCTAGGACCCAGCACTAGGGAGGACGAGGTGGGAAGATCACTGCTTCATGGCCTGGAATGCCTAGCTAGACCCTGCCTAAGTCACTCAGTACTTAGTGGGAGAAATGAGATCTTGAAGGTGTAGTCTTTTCCTTCCTTGGTAGGCTGGTATGGTGTCTGACAGAGGGCTGGACGTTAGGTGGTAATCTGAATGGCATCCAGCTCTCCCAGACATGCAAATAGACTTTTCTTTATGTCCTCAGCAAATGGGAAGTAAAGCGCTGTCAGTGTTGTGGTTCTAGTGGAACACATGTAGCCTGCTCCTCACTGCAGTTATTGGAACAAAATTGGGAGTGTTTGGACTGTAGAAGAATCAGCTACAGTGCAGGTAAAATAAAAGCTTGTCATTTTGAATAAAGTTGCTTTTGTTTAATTGCATGTTGTTGAATTTGCCTATGTATCTGTTAAGCTAACCTCGGGATTTAAATATGTAGATTTCCGAAAGGCCCCCAAACACCCATTAGCCAACTCTACTAATGTGACAGTTACTGATTGCCTATTGGAAGAGCCGTCATCTAAGCTCCCCAGACAGTCAGCTGGAACCCAACATAAAGAATTACAGAGGTATGCATTTTAATTTTAGAAAAATACAAAAATCACTATGAAGAAAATTATGACTTCAGGTGCCACACACACTTAGGATATTAGCTGATTATAGAGTTGTTTAGAAAAATGATTTTTCAAGGTGTAGGACTCAACATGGGATGGATGAAGTCAGAACGGTGGGCAGAAACAGAATACCTTGGCATGGTCACACATCAGTAGTCTCAGCTACGTAATGAATTTGAGACCATCCTAGATTACATGAGAACTCATATCATAAAGGGAGGAAGGAGTGGGAGGAGGAAAAACAGAAAGCAAGGTAGCAGGCTACATTAATATATTTTAGTAATTTTCTTATTTTATACTTGATACTATAAATTAATTTTAAAGATATAAACTGGAAAATATCTTTACAACATTATTTGATTTCAGACTAAAGCAAGATGTTCCGTTATTAAGCACACAGCGTCCCTCTATAAAAAAGTCCTGTTTGACACAAAGGTTGGTTTCTTGATGTTATAGCCATTGTTTAATTCATAATTAGTTAATGTCAGGATCCTTAAGCGAATAATTTCTCTTTGCTAATTCAACTGAAAATCTCTTTCTAATAATTTGTTACTTTTAAATGAAAATGATTCATTGTGTGTATTCATATAGTTTGAAATATAATTTTAATATTTAGATTTCCAAAGATGTTGCATTAGAGAAAATTGATTGCTTATTTCTGTTCCAATGTCCAGTCATGGCTTGATGAGCAGCATTGGCATTCCCAAGGATCAAGGAATGAGCTGCAATAATAAAATATGGCTGCAGTGTTTGAGCAGGACAGAGTTAGGGAGAGATGATCCGTGCACATTGAGTTTATTAGTTCTTCCTGCAGATGGAAAACATTACTCGTGTGCTTCACATGCATGCTAACCCACAGAGCTGATTCTGCAGACTTGCCATGGGGCTCAAGCATTTGCATTTTAATTAGTTCATAGATGATGTTATTGGTCTAGATGATTTAGACTAAAAGATAGATAAGGGAGTGTGAGTTCTGTTGATAATTTTAGCTATATTATCAGTTATAGCTGCACTATGGAAAATACATTATTGCTGTAATTGTTGTTTTAGCTACTGGCCAGGAAGAATTTGAACTTCATACCCTTAAACTTGAGTCCATGGAATTAGATATTCAAATAATCTTCAGTATTCTTGCAAATGATTATAAATTGGTAGATGATTAGCTAGGTGAATTTAAAAGTAGATAATCAGATTAACATTTTTGGATTTGGTTCCAGTATCATCAAAAGACTCTTTGAACTTAAAAACAGAACAAACAAACGAAAAGAACTGCAACTGTAATGTTGTCTATCTGTTGTTTCACATAAACTGCTTTAGTAATGTTCTTTATTCAAATTTGTGTTTTCTAGGCAAGGCAACATGTTTAGGAGAGACATTTCAACAATTTTGGTAGAATTAGGATTCCAAATTAAAAAGAAAACTAAGAGATTATGGATCAACAAAGCCAATGTGTGGAGGAGCGCCTTAGAGCAGTTCCAGAGTCAGAAGTTTAACCCTTCATACACCATTGAAGTTGTATATGTAAATGAAAATGAAAAATTTGAAAGAGAACATCTTGTATCAAAGCAGGAATTTCTGAGTCACTTAATGGAACATCTTGAGAATTCATCTTTGTTTGAAGGGTCTTTGTCAAAGAACTTGACTCTCAATTCTCAAGGTAATTGTTTTTATTATTATACATACTGAAGATAGCATGTATAGCCAAAACCAGAGAGTTGGTTTTAATTATGATTCTTTAGGTATATCTGGAATAAATAGTTTCCATTTGTTGATGAATGAGAATTTGATATTTTTAAAGTAAAGACTTCAGAATATCTGTGATTGGAGAAATGGCTCAGTGGTTAAGAATGTTTGCTTTGCTTGCAGAGGACCTAAGTGCATCCCCAGCACCCACATCAAACAGATCTTACCTGTAACTCCTGCTTCAGGTGGTCCAGCACCTATGCCCTCTTCCGGCATCCTCTACTTTTATGCACACACATAGACAGCACATATTTTAAAAAAGTAATTCTTTTATCTGTATTATAGTAATCTGTTTAGTGATGTCCTAACTATGTTAAACTTTATTTCTTGAATTATTTGATTATTTGATTATTGTCAGCAGATGAAATGGATAACTATTTGTACATTTTGTCTTCTTGTACATTTTGGGTTTTTTGAGACAAGGGTCCTTAATGTAGCCTTGTCTGTCCTGCACATTCTCTGGAGGCCAGGCTGGTGTCAAACTTAAGAGATCGGCCTGCCTCTGCCTCCCAAGTGTCAGGATTAAAGGTGTGTGCCACCACACCTATCCTTTGTTCATTCTTCCATGTGTTGTGTGTACACAACATGGAATTTGTGTTTAATTTGTTTTACTATTCATGTGTAACTTTTGATATTTTTTTCTTAATGCACTGAGAGGCTCAGGCCACAGTCTTGGAAATGTGAAGAAAGTGTGGGGCTGTTACCTTAGGATTAACTCTTATATGTATTTTGTATATAAGGTTCCTCCCCCTTTTTTGCTTTTTTGGTTGTTGTTTCGTTTGTTTTGAGACAAGGTTTCTCTGTGTAGCCCTGGCTATCCTAGAACTCCTATGTAGACATGACTGGCCTTGAACTCATCATAAATCTGGCTGCCTCTGACTCCATAGTGCTGCTATTAAAGGTTTTCTTTTAAAAATTTCTTATGTTCCTTTCTGCCTTTGCTGTTGGTAAAGATGTATTTTGATTGAAGTAAACACTTGGAAACAACAATTCAGTGTTTTTCCTACAACAAGGAAATTGAAAAGGAGTAAAATTTATTACATTCCTGTTTCTTCCTTTATCATTGACTGAAGCATAATTATTTTTTCTATTTATAGTGTAAATTTAGTTCTGCCCTCCCCCATTCCCTCCTAAATAATTATGTTAACTCTTCAAGGTAGCTTTGGCACAGTGTAAAGCACAGAAATGTAAGCTCTAAATCCTGAGTTCTAGTCTGCATATAACGACCCCCCCCCCGTGCATATAGGTCTCTTTCTTTTCAGCTGTAGACTGTAGCTACAAATAAGATTATTTTCAAAAATATAATACTTTAAATGTTATTAATAAATTGTTTTGAAGAACTGTTAAAAAGTATAAACTAGCATTTATACATCATTCTCACCCATCATAGTTGCTAACACATTGTGAGCAACTTTTTTAAAATGTACTTAATGCTGTGCCTGTGTGATATGGGAGTAAATCTCCCTTCTTGTAAGATAATTAATATATATCAAAAACCTTAAAAATGTTCATATCCTTTGATTCCCTAATACCATATATATGAATTGATCTGATCAGATGATGTGTTTGAGCAAGAATATGTAAACTGATAGTGATTGCAATATTATGTCTCACAGTTAAAAATGCCATAACCTGGATAGCCACGAGTAAGGGATGCTTTGTAGTCTGTTCTAGTCTCATGCATCTAATAGCTATCATTTTTAACTAATTCAAGTTTGAGAAAATTTTCTAATATAGCAGAACCTAACTATGTATAGATTTAATGACAGACAAAAGTAAGCCAGAGGATTTACATTTATTGTGATTAACTACAATCACATTTTTTAAAGATTGTAATTTTATTTCATGTGAATGAGTATTTTGCTTGAATGTATGTGTGTATACCACTTGTGTCTGGTGCCTTCAAAGGTCAGAAAAGGATGCCAGTTCCCTTGGAAATGGAGTTACAGGTGATTGCAAACCACCATGTGTGTACTGAAAGTAAAGCCATGTCCTCTGCAAGTGTCTTAACTGCTGAGCCATCATTTCAGTCCCTGGTTATAGGTAGTTTAATTTCCCGTAGATTTACATTTTGTTCTATAATTGGTTATTTATATCCAGGGGAAGCTATTCAACAGAGTTCGAGGAAAACTCCATATATAGGATGGTAGCTTCTGATGGTATTTTACAAGTGCTTAGACTTTTAAATTAATTTTTTAGCTGTTATATATGTCTTCATTTTAAATGATGGGATTTCTAAATTTATTGAGTTATTTTTTATCTGTATTTACAGCTCTGAAAGAGAACCTTTACTATGAAGCTGGCAAAATGATTGCCATCTCCTTAGTTCATGGTGGTCCTTCACCCAGTTTCTTCTCTGAAACTTTGTTCAACTGTCTTGTTTATGGACCAGAAAACACCCTACCAATTTTAGATGATGTTTCAGACTTTGAAGTGACACAAATTATACTCAAGGTAATACAAAAATCTGTTTATTAAAATATAAATTATATTCTGGCTGCATTTTAATATAAGTGATGGCTCTGTTATGTTTACCCAAAGATTTCAGAACCAAGTCAGAAACCAGTGTAGCCTCTGCATGGTTGAAGATGTCTATACAAATCTTAGCATTTAAGAGTTCAATTTTAAGAGCTACAATTGTTTTTAGCAAAAAAGAAAGGTAAAAGTCAGATAGATAGAGATGGACTTTGTGATAGGTTCCATGTTATTTAATGTTACATAGATTTACAGTCAAGAGTGGCCAAGACTGGTAAGTTCCATAATGCATCCTGGAAGCAGATAAAGTAGACTTTCCTTTGTAAGGGGAGACCTGAAGATAAGGGTTTGTCATTCCTCATGTATGTGTTGAGGAGAGATCCTATGATTTTCTAAAGGAGTTGAAGTGGTAGAGTATTTACCTCAAATTCAGAGACCCACCCACCTGTCTCTGCTTTCCCGAGCGTTGGAACTGAAGGAGTGCTGGCGTGTCTAGTGGGCCTTGAACATAGCATTTTAAGAGGAGTTGCAGTTCCATTGCTTGCCAGGTGATGTCTAACTCATCTAACACAGTGAATGTCTCACCGGAGAGACAGAGAATCCTTTCGTTATTCAGTACAGAAAGGTTGATGCCTTAGCAGTTGCCATAGCTGTTTTTATGTATGCATCTGTGTATGGGTGTGCACACATGCTAGACGGTGCCTGCAGCGTCCAGAAAAGGACATCTGACCCCTGAGGCTGTATGTGTGCCCCCCAGTGTGGGCGCTGGGAGCAGACCTCCCATCCTGAAACAGCAACAAGTTCTCTTTACTGCTGTACCTACCCTTTGTAAATGTTAGAGTGAGTTTGTCAAAGCTGGCATGTATGTATATGTTGCGTTCCTGTCATGGTACACATTTGGAGGTAAGAAGTCGATAGAACTTTCAGGAGTCAGTTTTCTCCCTGTACTCTGGGACTCAGGGATGGTATTCATGTCTTTATCGTTGTGTGGCAAAAGATTTTACCTGCTAAGCCATCTTGCCAGCACACTGATAATATTTTATAAGACAAAAGCTAATTACTTGCCCTAGCCCAAAGATTTTGTTTGCTTTTTTCTCAAAGACTTATTTATAAGAAAAGGGAGCATTTTCATTCTTATTATATTTTCCCAAATATATCCTAATTATTTGTATATAAAAGTGGTATATCTTGACTTTTATTATTTCTAGTATGACTCTATCAAACTCAGATTTGTTTTCTAATATTTCTTTTACTGATTCTTCCAGAAGTTCCATTTTTACTATATCTTGTTTGCTCATTCATTTAGTTTTTAAATACTATGTGTGCTGAACTGTTTTATCATTGAAGACAGAATGCTGAATTAATGCTATCTTAGTCTCTGTTGTAAATGGGGGAGAGGTGTTGGTTATATGTTCCCAGCATCTGGCTCCCAGCCCCAAGCCGCCAGCCCGCTCAGCCACTGGTTGCTTGTTTATGTCCGAAATAACCACATGAGACT
>JAQHUG010000172.1:3377092-3387555 GCA_028555095.1 Dicrostonyx torquatus | reverse complement strand
CTGGCTCTGACCCAGTCTTCTTCCCAGCATCCTCTTTTCTTTTCCCCGCCTATCTAAGTCCTGCCCTATCAAATGGCCCAGGCAGCTTTTTTATTTAACCAATCAAAGCACAGAAATACAGATGGACCCTCCTTCAAGTCTCTGAATTCAAGTTATAGAAAAAGCACAGAAGATGAGCATTAATGTAGTATACTGCCATACAGTCTGACAATGTTTAGGGTATGTGCTTTCTCGGTTTTAGAGTAGGAACTAGCACATTCTAGCCTGTGGTATTTGTTGGATGTGGTGTGTGTTCATGCCACAGTGCACATGTGGGTGTCAGAAGGCAACCTGTGGGCACTGATTTCTTTCTCTTTCCATCATGCGTTTTCAGGGTGCTAAAGGACTTCTCTAATTTATTTCTGGGCATAATTTTATTCCACCCTGTTGTACTGGAGAGATGGTCCAGTAGTTAGAAGTGCGGGCTGTGGTCCGGGGCAATGGTGCACACCTTCAGTTCCAGCTCTTGGGAGGCAGAGGTGGGCACATCCTGTACTCATGATCAGCCTGCTCTGCATAGAGAAGTCCAGGCTAGCCAAGGGTCTGCAGTTTTACATTGTCCCAGAAGACACACATAAGAAGACATGGTGCTGTTTTTAGCAGAAGATCCAGATTAATTCCCAGCATCCATGGCTGGCAAGTCACAATCACTTTAAACTCCAGATCCCCATCGGCACCTGTATTCACAAACAGAAACCCACACACATACACATTTTTAAAAATGGAATATAGAATATGTATCACCTTAATTTTGGTCTCACTCAGAATAAATGGGTAAAGCGAGCCCATCATGTTTCTTCTCCTGTGTTACAGATAAATGCTGCAGCCGATATGAACAGCTTGAAGTCAGCAATGAACGAATGCTATAGCTACCTGGAGCTTATTGGCTGTTTAAGACTTATAACAACATTAAGTGATAAATACATGTTGGTAAAAGACATCCTTTTCTACCATGTTATTAAGAGAGTTCAAGAACCCTTGAAGAGGTAAGTGGTTTCTATGTTAAAGATTCTATCAAATTAAATTTAAAGTGGTTTTTGGTAATAAACATGAATTTTTAATTTCAGAGAATGTTAATGCTATTTAAAATGACGTTTAAAGCCTAGCTTCCCACCCGAAGTTCCACTCTAATTCTGTCAAGAACTACATGAATGCGTTTTTCAGGGAGAAATAATCAGCACTTGAATTAGTTGCAGTTTTCTAATGGGAATTCGCTGTAACCACTTGAACTGCTGTCTCTCCTTGTCCATGTGATGACGGTTGGATCCGTCATCTTCTGGTAACGTAGTACTAACCGTTCTTGGATGTGAAATACTGAGCTGATTCTTGCTCTTCCTAAGGGGATTTAAACACACACACCACACCGTATCTGGGTGCTTTCCCTGCGTGTATGTCTGGTGCCCATAGAAGCCAGAGGAGGGAAAGGAGTTTCAGCCGGTTGTAGTCTGCTGCCCTGTGTGTACTGGGAATTAAGCCTGGTTCTCTGGAAGAGACATCTCTCTAACTCATTCTTCAGAGCATTATTCTTGAAACCTTTGTACTTTCAAAAACTTTGAGAGTTCCCAAGCTCTTCCCAGCCTCCTCCTTTTTCAGATAGGATCTTTACTTGTTATGTTGTGTGTGTGTGGACTAGACTGCCCTCAAACTCAGATCCCCCTGCCTCTGCTTACGTTTAACACCTGACCAAAATTCCTTTTGTATTTGTTCTTCCCTCTTGTGTCCTGACTGCAGTATCCTTCCTCCTCTCCTCCCTGCCCCTCCCAACGTCCCCTCTCCCCCAGATCTACTCTTCTTCTTCCCTTCATAAAAGAGCAGTTCTCTCACAGACAACAACCAAACACAACATAACAGGTAACAATAAGACTAGAGTCGTACCTCATCTCAAGGCTGGATGCTGCAACTCAGGAGGAAAAGGGTACCAAAAGCAGGCAAAGGAGTGAGAGACAGCCCGCTACACAACTATAAAATGATTGCAGAGGACCTCGCTCAGACCTATTCATGCTTCCTGATTGTCAGTTCCTTCTCTTTGAATCCTGATTAGTTGATTTTTGTGAGTCTTGCAGGATTGCCTGAACTCTGCCTAGCATTTGGCTGTGGGTCTCTGCTCGTGCTCCTGTCAGTTGCTGGATGAAGGCTCTGTGACAATGATCCTAGACTCTGGACTATGTGTAGAAAAGTAGAAAAGCCTTAGGAATCATTGACTTTTTTCCAGTCTTGTTTTGTTCTGTTCTAGGTCTCTGGGCTGTTCAGCCTCTGGTTCCTGGCCCTCCAGGCAGTGTCAGGTGTCGGCTACCAGTCCTGGTGTGGGTCTCCAGGTGGACCGTTCTTTGGTGGCCACTTCTAAAAGTTCTGTGTTTATCCCCGCACATTTCGCAGGCAGGGCAATTGCAGGTCAAAGGTTTTGTGCCTGGGTCGGTGTTTAAGTCTCTACCCTGGAAGCCTCACCTGGTCACTGCAGATGGCAGCTTCAGGCTGCATACCCAAATTACTAGCAGTCTTTTAGAGTCACCTTTGTAGATTTCAGGGAGTTTCCATTGCACTAGTTCTGGCACTTCTAAAATGCACCCCAATTCCAGTCTCTCCCAGTATTCTCTCCAACCCCCCTCACCTAATCCTTCCTATTTCCATTTCTGCCCACCCCTGGAAAAATATTTATATGGATGTTCCTGAGGATACATTTGTGCACCATTTGTGTACAAGAGCCCACAGAAGTCAAAAGAGGATTTTAGATCCCCTGGATTTGGAGTCATGAGTGCTGGGGACTAAACCCAGGTCCTTTGTAAGAACAGTAAGACTTTTTAACTGCTGAGCCATCTCTCCAACTCCTTCATTTAAAAAAAAAATAGTAAATATATTTATTACACACAACATCCCAAATGAAACACAAAGTATGACTATCTTGTTCAGCCTTACCATTCTTTTGTTATTGAGTCCAGTATTGGTTTTAAACAAACTATGTGATGTATCTTAATCAGTATAAATATGCTTGGTTATATTTTGAGGCTGTTCCTAGTATTACAGGTATGTTCCACCATGTCCATCTTAGTATAACCCTCTAAGCTTGCTTCTTTTGAGCTCTTTTAATGTTTGATGCTTGCTTTTCTAGCCAGTGTGACAAGATTCTTCCTGCTCCTTTGCTTCTTTTAATGCAACATAGCATCAGGTTGTGAGCCAATACATTTGGCTTTAGCTACTTTCCTTCCTTCCTTCCTTCCTTCCTTCCTTCCTTCCTTCCTTCCTTCCTTCCTTCCTTTCTTTCTTTCGATTTGGATTGAGGACTGGAGAGATGGCTCAGTGGTTAAGAGCACTGGCTGCTCTTCCAGAGAACCCAGGTTCAATTCCCAGCACCCATATGACAGCATATAACTGTTTGTAACTCCAGTCCCAGGGTTCTGACACTGTCACAGCAAGGCACATAAAACAACAACAACAACAAAGCTAGGCTGGCCTCCAACTCCTTATATTGGATGATTTTGAACTGTGTTACCCTTTCTTCTACCTCCAAAGTGCCAAGATTACAGATATGTGCTATCAAATCTGGTTAATAATCCCAATTCAATCCTAATTCTTAAAGCTACTATAGTGTTATGGATTAGAGCATTGATTCTCAACTTTTCCTGATACTGCAACCCTTTAATACAGTTCTTCATGTTGTGTATTATGACCATGTCACAGAGTTCCCCCAAAACCAACTAGGATACCAAGTCCTGTATGTAAAAGCCAAGATCATTTTTTTTTAAAGATTTTTATTTATTATATATATACTGTGTTCTGTCTGCATATATGCCTACTTGCCAGAAAAGGGCAACAGATCTCATTACAAATGTTTGTGAGCTACCATGTGGTTGCTGGGAATTGAACTCAGGACCTCAGGAAGAGCAGTTAGTCAGTGCTCTTAACCTCTGAGCCATCTCTCCAGCCCAAGATCATTTATTCTTACACAAGTTCTTGAACTTGGACTCTCCATGTGTCCAATGTATTGGCATGATCGAAGAGCTCCGAACTCAGTTGGTGGGGTGGGGTTTTTATAATAGCAGAGGATGGGGTGAGGGATTTCCAAGATTCAGGACCCCTGATCGGCTGACATTTGTTAGGGGTTCCCTATGAAAAGGGAATGAATGAGTGTGTGCTGGCAGGTGATCCTATCTTCAATGGTTGGAACATCAGGAATTGCCTTTGGATGGTCCTAGGTGTTCCTAGGTTCCTAGGTGTTCTCAGTTTGTGGTCTTCCTTGGAACTAGGTATTGCCTTAGGGTTAGCCACTGAGACTCCATTGAGCTATTCAAGGCTGGGTCCTACATTGGTGACCTCCAAAGAAAATTATTTCACTGCTACTTTATATCCAATTTTGCTGTTGTTAGGAATTGTAATGTCAGTATCTGATATGATATGTAGGATATCTGGCATTTGATCCGCAAGGGTGGCAATTCACAGGTTGAAAACTGCTAGATTAGAGATGTGATTCAGCCCTGGTCCCCCTGAACACTGTGATTGTATGGTGGACAGATATACATTCAGGCAAAGCAAGCCATACGACAAAAGAAATCTTTTTGAGATTTTTGTTTGTTTGTTTTTAAATGAATACTGGAGAAGTAACAGTACAAAATAATTACTTGCTTGATTTAATTCTCCATTTCATAAACAGCTGTCTCAGAAACAATAACATGCTTCCGATGTGAAGACCTGACTTTGCAAACTCCATTTTAAAGAAGGGGCTTCATCAGATACATATTTCTGGGGGGATGACCTGATCGCAGCTCCAGAAATGTGCTGTGATAACAGAATTTGAACAGATACCCTGAAAATAGTCAATTAAGGAGCTAGGGAGCAAGACCATAAAATTTAACGAGATCCAGATTTTCCTAGGAGACATCCTGTCCTTGAAGATACCTTGTCAGTAATTTGTGGCTCTTTGTTAGGTTTTTGTGGCCACCTTATCCAGTCCGGAGACAACAGGACATGAACTCCCCTGATTATGGCGTTTCCCCTTTAAAAGTTCTACCCTCCCAGGGTTCCCCGCCACACTTTCTGCACCCACCATGCTGGGGTGCTGGAAAGGTGTTGGTCCAAACTTGAGTTTACCTCTGTTTTAGTGCCATTTATTCTACGTGTATTTTAAAATATCTAAACTTACCTCTTTTCCCAACTTTTTTTTTTTTGCATTTTTATATTGACCGAAAATTAACAGTTATTGATCTTGGAATTTATAAGATATATCATGCCAGTTATAAGGAAATGAGCCATAGCTCTATATTGACATTTCTACTGCCCAAGCTCAGTGGGAATGCTGTAGCTAAAGCCGTTCTCACATTCAAGTGCAGAGCAAGGACTGGAGGAAGAGCAAAGGAAGAGTGTTGTTGCCCTGATTGGAAAGGGAAAAAAAATGAATGTAATAGAATGAATCAGATAGTATGTCCAGATCAAATGTGATCATAGCCTTCTGGTCCTCACTAAGATAAGTTTCTAGTCTTTGTTCCTGAGTACAATTTAAAAATCTATATATTTTGTATAAAACTAGATGTCTTTGAGAAGTGGAGAAATAAAGACAATTCTTAAAATTTTATAGTCCTGGTGATCCACCCTATGACCTCAAGCATGCTAAGCAAGTTTTGTGTGTGTGTGTGTGTGTGTGTGTGTGTGTGTGTGTGTGTGTGTGTGTGTGTGTGTGTGTAAATTCATGGTCCCTCTATCAGTAAGGTTTTACCATATAGTTGGGTAGGCAAGAGTCTCCATTTATTCAGACCTCTGAGCCATCCTATTACAGGGAATTACTCCTATGATTTTCATTTAATGACCATATTATAAAGGAGCAGTTTGTCAAACCATGCTAGATTGTATTTACCACTTTGAATAAAATAGGGTTTTTAAGATAGTGATTTAAAATAATCATTAATGCATTTCTTGTTGATGAGAAAGTATATTCTAGTAGTTTATCTTATATCTAAATGCATGTAGTAGTTTTTGTTGGACTGTTTTGTTTTTTAATCAATTGTTTATAAAATGCTAGATAAATTGATTATAAAACTTGTATGTATGTATGTATGTTGATTCATTATTTCTTTTCTCCAGTTTTAAGCAGGGTCTGAAAACACTTGGGGTTTTAGAGAAGATTCAAACTTACCCAGACATATTTCATAAAATCCTCTGTCGTAAACCTGAGAATCTCTCTGCAAAAACTCTTAGTGATCTTTTCACAGTCCATGGATTACCTGATGGACAAACCTTGAGGTTCTGGAACAGTTATTTACAGGCTGTAGAGGGTATGTGAATTCTTTTCAATATGTTTATTAGGGTTTTACTCTTTCCATTAAGAAGACTTAAGCTGTTATTTGTGTTTGCAAAGGAAACACGTTATCCCGTACACATATATCGTACATGCATATATAGTTTAAGATGGAAAGCAAAAAACCCTTAAATATAGGTGGTTGTCACAGTAAAAAGTAGGCTTAAAGATCTCTACTTAATCTTTTTAAATTTAAATCCAACTGGTGATAATAAACGCTCTGCTTTATTCACTACACCATTAATATTTGTCAAAACATTAACTTTATTATTCCATTCTTTAAAGGGAATTTTAACTTTCAAGTTGAAATTTTCTTTAAATATTTGGTTTTTATCATATAGTGTTTGCTTCAGCATCTGTTAACCTAGTATATTAATTATTACATAAATGGGTGGGCTGATCTATTTTCCTTTGTGTCCTACACTGAGATTCCCTGACTGTACCGCTTAGCATGCTTGTCCTTGGTGGGTGCTAGAATCTATTACCCTCAGTCTTCGCAGTCTGGTTGAGAAAGTGTCTATGCTGACAATAATATGTTTTGTAGATTTAATTTTCTTTTCTCTTTAATTACTAACTTTTCAGATGGTAAATCTACAACTACAATGAAAGACATTCTTATTTTTGCAACCGGATGTAGTTCTGTTCCACCTGCTGGATTTAAACCCCCTCCTTCAATTGAATGTCTCCACGTGGATTTTCCTGTTGGAAACAAATGTAATAACTGTTTAGCTCTGCCGATCACCAGCACATTTCACGAGTTTCAAGAAAATATGGATTTTGCCATAAGAGACACTCTAAGACTAGAAAAGGAAGAAGGATGTCGCTCACTACCTTGAACATTAACTGTTTCTTCTAATGAAGAGATGCTTATTTAAAGGCTGCTATTGATAACGTTATTTCTTATTAATCATCAGTTTTGAACATTCTGGCCAGCTTCTTGGCTCACTAAAATTCATGACTCTTAATAAAGGGATGTTTTGGCTTCTGAACCCTCGAGGGGTTAGTCAAGGCATTCTACTGTATCCAATGCTAGCTTCCTCTGACTATGCTTTCTTCATAACTGCAATAGGAATCTTTTTCGAATGGTTGTGCAAACTATTCAGCTGTACAGGTGCTTGGCTATATTAGCATGACATAAAAAAAAAACCTGTTTCCTCGCTTCTTTGATTAGAAATCACCTTTATAGAGTGACACAGCTTTTGGAGTTTTCTTTTTTCTTTTTCTTTTTTTTTTTTCTTTTTTTGTTCTGTTTTATGTTATTTGTTTTTCTCTGTGTTGTCCTGGTTTTTCTGGAATTGATTGTGTAGAAAGGGTGTCATTTCTATATTTTAAAGCATTAAGTTGAAAAGTTAGAAAGTCATCTCATAAATCAGAGCTATGGATATACTTTTCTAGCATTTAAGTTTTAAATGTTTTTGTATTATTTTGTATTATGTGAACAATACAACAATTAAGTAAGGACTTATTGACGGTCCTATATTAGAAGCAGAGCTAGACAAGTAACTCTGGAGTCTATGGGTGCTCCGTAGGTGTACAAGCTCTGCCGCTGTGTCTTCAGTTGTACTTCTAAATACCTTAGGACGTACATCTCATTCTGTGTGTCTCATGGCTGACAGGCTTGCCTAGATTACAGCTATTTATTATCAAGATTGTCTTCTGCCTGGTAAGATCTCACCACAGCGTTCCATAGTTACCTTCTTTGCTTTCAAAAGATACATTATATAATCAATGACTAAATAATAATTTAAAGCTACAAATAGTTAAAAAAAACCACTCTAATTTTGCCACGTAGATATAAGTAATGTATTTTGTATATTCTTTATAAACTATTTATTTTTCAACCTTTTATTGTTTTGTGGTAGTGTCTGTCTATCGAGCCCCTCCTGTTATAAATTTGCAATCCTCATTCATTGCCTTAGTCACTTCGGTGCTGGGGTCATGATATATACCAATGTCCCCAGCAGTGGCTATCTTTTGACTGTATGAATGCTGCCACGAGCAACAGGGAATCATGTAATTAAATCAGTTCAAGGTATAGATATTCTCTAGCAAGGTATTAGGGCACATACCTGTAATCCATGCTCTTAGGAGGCTGAGGCAGGAGGATCAGGAGTGACAGAGCACGTTCAAGACTATTCTTGGCTACATGAGACCCTCTCTGCCTTGACAAATAAATAAGCAGAGGAGCCCCTCATAGTGACATCTTTATATCTGTGGCCTTCCAAATCTAGTGCCCTAATCTATTAGCGAGGAGAGGGAAGACAGAGCCCCAAGTTTCAGGCCAAAAATATCGTGGGAAGTTAAGAAAAAAAAAATCAAGTTTTTCTTGATACGTAAAGCAGGTGTCTGCTCTTGGTCATGTACTGTTAACCCCAGGAAACACCCGTAAATAACAGGATCTTAATGCCAAAGGAAAAAACCTAATGTAATCACAGTGTCATTTTTGTTTGTTGCATCAGAACCCTTCAAGTTGTACTTAACAGAACTAATAAAGTTCCTTTCTTTTTTTTAAACGAGCATTTAGCATTAAGGCATTTCTTTGTGTTACGTTTTACCACATTTTCAAAAGTAATTTAGTGATCCATCGTCAGATAGTTCACACCTCAGCAGGCTGCGTTCATTCCAAGTGTGTTGATAAATGGGGTCTTTACATCTTAACCTACTTAGTTCTTGCAACATTTTTAAGGCTGTTAAATCCATATAACTTAATGCTATTTTCTGACTTGTAGTTTGAGTTAACATTTTTCCTAGGATAGTAACTAGGCTAGCAACCCTCATACAGTGTTGTGTTGGGGTATGGAGGTTTGGGCTGCCTACAAGTAAAAGTATTGTTTCACTTCCGTTAACATGGCCTTAGCTGTTAGTTGTGAGATGGTATCGATAACAACAGGATATTTATTTCTTAAAGTGAAACAATCAGATGTTCAAAGGTATTCTGGTCTGAAGGTTTAGTTAGTGTGGTCTGTAGGTTAATCTGTACACTTGAGGCCTATCAGAGAAACATCAGTGTTGCTGTGTCATACTTTTATTATAGCATGTTTTATAGCAAAGTTCTTATATTGAATTTTTAAATACATAGTTTCAACATTATGAAGCAACAGTTTTTTGTTTTAGTTAAGTAAAAAGAGTGCACGATCATGGTCTCTGTTATCTATGTTTCCCCCTATTTAATTATATTGGAAGCTTTAGGAACCTGTACATTCGATGTTCAAATGCTATATAAAGGGACATAGAATGGTAAGCTTTCCCAGTGACTTTGCTTTAGCATTCAGTCATATTAAAATAGTGGTAACTAGAGTCTATTGGCAAACATTACTATTATGTCATTGTTACAAACGTTGTACTTCAGATAATGCAATGTAAAGCATGAAACACTTAATCTTGAATTATTTGAATGTATGTTATCTAAAACCTAGAAATTGTGTAGCCTCTGAAAGAGACCCAATTTTCAGTTCTGATTTTGACCATTTCCAAATATACTCATACCTACTGCACACCAGATACTGTACTGAGAAATAGTTTATAAATCAGTCTATTTAAAACATAATCAAATCACATAGTGCTGAAGGGTACAGCCCAGCGGTAGAATGCTTTTCCTGGCTAGCATGTGTTAAGACCTTGGATTTCATCCATAGTGTCAGCAAAATTTTAAGAAAAAAGTCATGAAAACTTACAATAAAGTTTCTAAATGTTTTTGTGCCACCAAATGTGAAGTGCTCATAAATTAAAACTTCCTTGGATCTACCTTAGGGTTACCACTGTGGTAATGAAACACCTTGACCAAAAGCAACTGGGGAGGAAGGGGCTTATTTTGCTTACACTTGCATATCACTGTTTCTCACTGATGGAAGTCAAGGCAGGAACCTGGAGGCAGGAGCTGATTCCGAGGCCATGGGTAGGTGCTGCTCCCTGGCTTGCTCTCCATGACTTGCCCATTTGCCTTCTCACAGAACTTAATACCTCCAGCCCAGGGGTGGCACCAAGCCCAAAGGGCCAGGCCCTCACCCACCAATCACTAAGATGCCCTGCAGGCTTGCCCACTGTCTGGTCTTATGGAGCATGTTCTCAATTGAGAGTCCTTTCCTTGGATGTGTTCAGCTGTGTCAAGAATCTAATAAATACTCAACACTCTTTTATAATT
>JAQHUG010000172.1:3344571-3375252 GCA_028555095.1 Dicrostonyx torquatus | reverse complement strand
GTGTATGTCTGCAGGCCAGAAGAGGGCACCGACCTCATTACCTCATTACAGATGGTTGTGAGCCATCATGTGGTTGCTGGGAATTGAACTCAGGACCTTTGGAAGAGCAGGCAATGCTCTTAACCACTGAGCCATCTCTCAGCCCCCTTGGTTTTTATTTTTATTGTGAGCCTAGCCTCTCCAGCCTTGGTGGTGGTTTTTAATTTGCACTCCTGAAAGGAAGAAAATCTGTAATTTGGCTTCAAGGTGATTTTATAGCCTTGCCCACCAAAACCACAAAGCTAGGTAGGTAGTTATGCTGTAGAAATGGAAGTGAGGATTCATAGAAATAGGGATCGGACACTTCTGCTGGCTGTAATAGGTATCAAGAAAACAGTGTCCAGCGTTTCAGTTAGTCCTGTAAGTTTTACGAGGTTTTAAACCTCATGAAAAGCGCGGCATCAGTCACTCCGCTGGCCCCGCTGCACACACCCCTGCCCAGAGAAGCTAACGTCAGGAGGCTCGTCCCGATTGGTCAGAAACGCTGCTGGGAAATCGGGAATCACCAATGCCTGGGGCGAAGAGCGTGGGTTGGGACGGAGGAGGCGGTCGACGCTTCGGTCCCGCCCCCTGATTCGACTTTCGGGGCGGAAGGGTGAGCCACGTCATCTTCGGGCTCCCAGTGCCAGCCGGGCAGTGGATGTTGGGAAGCAACATGGCGGCGACGGCCAGCATTCGGGAGAGGCAAACAGGTACTCGTTATTTCCTGCTCTGCAGTTTAGGCCTGAGCAAAGCAGCTACCTGTGTCTTGTTCTCTTCTTTGGTTGTTCGTGCAGCTCGGTGTTGAGCTTCTTGAGCTCCTCCACTTTGAGGTGAAAGGAAGAAATGACTTCAGTTTTACAGCCTTTCCTGTGGTACAGAGCAGCTTCAGTGGGCTGGTTGCTGCATTACTGAGCTCCAGGAGGCCATCCCAGCAAGAACTGGCAGCTGGTATTTCCTTTCCTACATTGTCATTTAACGAGGACTCTAGATTTGAGTTTATTTATAGTTCAAGTCTCCCAGGATGGCTTGGTTTTTACTTTCAGGTCTGATTTTTTTAAAAAAACTGTTTTAAAACTGACATTTGCGCCGTAATTACAAAATCTGAGTATTTTTCTCAGAGCTCCTTTATGCAGTGTTCTTTGGACCAGTCTCTGGAAAACCTGAAGAAAAATGATAATGACTTCCTTCTGCAGTTTGCTGGAAGGGAGTGGAGACTGTCAAATTAGCAGCGCCCCGTTTCAGTTGTTCGACCGATTAGTAATCTCAAAGTGGTATAATAATTGTTTCTTAAGTGACGCACATTTGTGCATCTTCCCCTTAATTCAGAAGATATAAAGATACGTGTTACTTCGCTTGGATTCTTTTTTAATATGAGATACTCCTAATTTTTCCTTATTTTCTATAAACAACTCTAGTAACTTGATAAATGCATATTGTCCCCCCAAGTAATGATTTGTAAATTTAACAATATATACTATAGTTATGTTATATTTGATTTATATATACTACTTGTGGAGAAGCCTTATGCCAAAGAGAATAGAAACAGGCCATGATCCATCAAGAATGTTTACACTTTAATTCTTTTGAAATAATGCTCATTTGTATGAAAAATACTTGTTTACAATTAGTACAACATTCCAGAAGAATTTGAACTGTACCTGTTTCCCTTGTCTTAAAAAGAAAGAAATGAAAAATAAAATAAAACTTAATAGATTTGAATGTATCATACTGAAATGTGCTTTACATTTCTCAATAGATAATTTAGTAAAACCTGTGAGACAGAGTAAGGCATAACTTAAGTATGGGAAAGTCCAAATATGGTTTGAGGAGTGCTTGAGAATTCATCTTTTTTGCAAAGAAATAGAAGCCCAGGTTTTCTTAGCAGTTTGGGTCCAAGAGCTTAATAAAACGAAATGAATTAGAACTTACTACCCAGCAGCAATACTGTCCTGAATAAAGGGAGCCTTTTAAAAGTTGAATTTATATAACAGTCCATTTAAATATGCAGACACTGTAAAACATTAAAATCTATTATTACATTTTGTCTTTCAGTGGAAATAAATTTCATTGCAGCAAGAGTCCACATTTTTACTATACTGCTTGTGCTACATCAGTTATTAAATTTGTGCCCTAAGTGGATTGTTTCTTATTTTTAGAAGAATAAAATCTTTTGTGTTACAACAGTAGAAGTAACATTTCCTTGATTTCTATTGAGAATATTTAGGAATAATAATCCTCAAATATTCTAGGTAGAAAATGCTCTGATTCAAAGTAGTTTGTAGTCAATTTGGATGGATGAGATAGTAGTTTGTGCACTGAGAGTTTATTATTGTTTTAGGTGGTTTGTATTGTTTCCTAATTTCACAGATGAAGAAACTAAGGTACAGAGGTGTTAATCGCACACCTGTTTCTTGCTTTGCCCTCCTGAAATACCTCTGTCACCTCAAATACCACCGCTCTGTGAAAGCTTCATGGATGACTTTCTTCTCTTTTCTATCCTCAGTTCAACAGTCAGAATAAGTTGCTTGTTGCTGTTGCCGGTTCTTGCTTATCTCCTTGCTTCTCAGTGTTGCACAGCCCAAATCAACTGCTTTTTCTCTTACTGTGCCCTCATCCAGCCTCTTAGTTTTAAGTATTATATGTGCTGGCATCTTGGTCGGTGTTGTATCCTTTTGAAGAGGCACAATGACTAAGGAAACTCTTATAAAGAAAACATTTTATTTGGGCTTGCTTATAATTTCAGAGGTTTAGTCCGTTATCATCATGACAGGGTGAGGGGCAGCATGTGGGCAGACATGGTGCTGGAGAAGTAGCTGCCAGTTGTACATCCAGATCCCCATGTAGTAGGAACAGAGAGAGCGCCTCTGGACTTGGAATGGGCTTTTTGATACCTCAACCCCAGTGACACACTTCCACACCTCCAAGCCTTTCATATAGTGCCGCTCTCTGTCCCTGAGCCTAAGGGGCCACTTTCCTTCAAACTTCCACAGCTAGTGATTCCCAGGTAGACTGTGCTCAATGCAGGCCACTTGGTATCAGTTAATGAACGCTTCGTTCTTCGAGTTGCTTATGGAAAACTCCTGTGACTGTCTCTTTTTTCTTCTTTTACTTTAACTCAGTTCAGATTTGTCTGTAAGTCGTTCCATTTTTCTCTAACTCCGGTACCTGTTGTTGTCCCCCAGTGCAGTCTCCTTGAGTTTGTACAGTAACTTTCTGTCTGTAGTTTTTGCTTTTGCAACCTTGTTCCCTTTCATTCTTTTACAGATGCCACCTGCACTAAACATGGCACACATTTGCCTAAAATCTTCTAATGGTGTATTATTTTCATTATGGTGTAGTTGATCTCCCAAGTTCACATATGACCTAGTTTCTGCTTGCTTTGCCCACTTTGTTACCTTCCTTGACCCCTCACCTGGATGTTCCCACCCTTTGTATTTGTCTCCTCTTGGTAAGTAACTTGTATGGCTCACTTCCTCTAGATGTTTACTCAAAAGTGTTTCTCAGGAGACCTTCCTAATCACCA
Source organism: Dicrostonyx torquatus (assembly GCA_028555095.1). Classification (NCBI taxonomy): domain Eukaryota; kingdom Metazoa; phylum Chordata; class Mammalia; order Rodentia; family Cricetidae; genus Dicrostonyx; species Dicrostonyx torquatus. The sequence goes on along the minus strand of JAQHUG010000172.1, from coordinate 3,371,708 downwards.
TTTAGGATCATCCCTCACCTCACTTTTCTCCTTTTGTGGTCCCATTTCTCGTCACAGCATTTAGTATGATCTCATACATCACATGTTTTATTTATTTTGTAAATGGTCCTCATCCCTCAACAAGAATGAAATGAAAACTGTCCGAGGACAGGTCATTTTTATTCATCTTTTTGCCTCTGTGTAATGCCCTATACTTAGGGCAGAATCTAGTACATGGTAAACACTCAGTAAACATGTGTTGAATGAACGAGCAAACTGTTCACATAAATGATATTGTTACTCAATAAATGAGTGAAGAAAATTTTCTGGGTAAGGGTAAAAGCTACCTTAACCAAATGTAAGAATATAGGGTAATGTGTTTAGAGCACATAAAGAAAGTTTATCTTTTCCATTAGAAGCAGTGATTTAAGCACTGGCGTGTTTAATGAAGTAGAATTGCATTCATTTATCACACTCTCAACATATGCCATACGCTTCATTAACAAATTAGTTGTGTTTGAGGCCAGGTGGTGGCAGCACATGTCTTTAATCCCAGTACTTGGGAGGCACAGGCAGGCAGATCTCTCTGAGTTCGAGGCCAGCCTGGTTTGTAGTGAGTTCCAGGACAGGTATGGCTATTAGAGAAACCCTCTCTCTCAAAAAAGGGGGGAAAAATGTCTTCAACAAGTTAGCCAAGGCTCAGAGTTGGAGAACCTTTCCTAACTGAGCCAAGACAAATGTGAAAGTGCTGCGACTGACCTCTCATGATGAGATGGATGAGCATCTGTTACCTCTGGCGAATGGCAAGTGCCAGCTTACCTGGCAGCCCAGGCTGTGGTTCTTCCTGCTTGCTGTTGAATCAAGAGTATAACTGCTTCTCCTAGAAATAGGGTTTTCTTGTGTCTTTAGTGCCTGGCTATGGAAGAAAAGCACCACTAAGAACATAGTCAACCCCAGAGCACTGTGTCCGTGCTATGGGTGCATGTTTGTGCAATGCCACAGCTTCTGTCACTCTTTGAAGTGGGCAGCAATTGTTGATATGTAGTATTGTAGAATCAGCATTTGGCAGGGAAAAAAAAAAAGGTTGGGCTGGCAAGCTGTTTTAGCAAGTAAAAGCACTTGCCACCAAACCTGATGACCTGAGTCAGAACCCACATGGTAGAAGAAGAGAACCAACTCCTACAAATTGTCCTGTGGTCTCCACTTATATGGCATGACTTATGTGTGTAGTGTGAATTCTAATTGGCCTTAAAAATAAAAACCTGGAGTCAGCTATAGGGGCTAATGCTGAAAGAGCAGAGAAACAAACCAGCCAGCCACTAGTTCTTACCTCTACTGAATCCTCAGACCGAAAGGGACGATCCTGTTACTAGGAAACCTCAGACTGGATCCTGAGCTCCGGTCTCCTCCCACCTTATATCCCTCCCTCTCTCTGCCCAACCATGTTCTTCCCATCTCCACCTATCTAGTGCTGGAATTAAAGGCGTGTGATCCCAAGTGCTGGAATTAAAGGCGTGTGATCCCAAGTGCTGGGATTAAAGGTGTGAGTCACCACCGGCTGGCTCTGTCTCTCTTTTAGACTGATTCAGGCAAGAGTGGCTTTTAACTCATAGAGATCCGCCTGCCTCTGCCTCATGAGTACTGGGATTAGTGGCACCACCACTGCCTGGCTGCAAACTTCATTTGTTAAAACACAAACAAAATACCACCACTTATGTGCATGCGCACAAGAATACACAATAAATACAGTAAAAAAAGAGAAAACTTTATGTATTTGCATAAATACTCTAGCTTTCTTAGCTCTCTATCCATGGTTTCTGCAACTGTGAATTCAGACAACTGCAAATCAAAACTATTATAAGTAAAATGTGTCTGTACTAAATATGTACAGACATTTTTCTTGTCATTGTCCCTTAATGCAGTACAACAAATGCCCTGTCATTTCCATTGGTCTGAGTATCAATAGCTAATCTAACCATGACTTAAGGGAGTCCCCTTAATGATATATAACAAATACTATATACCATTTTGTTTTAAAACAATATTATCAAAGAAAATTTATAATTAAGTGTGAGGGACTTGAGCATCTAAGAAAATTTGGTATCTAAGGAAACTTCTGATGATGGTTGCCAAACCACTGTTTGAAGTACGCTTTTTTAGTAATAGTGCTGAGCAGTATCTCAACCTTTATGTGTTTATTAACTGTTCTTTCAAAGGTGAATGTGCTCTGAGGTTGTTTGTATATTATATAGTGCTGTATTTATAGTTTGTTGTAGACAGAGACTGTGCTTTGGTTTCCCGGCCACCCAGACCCAAATAATCACACAGAAACTATATTAATTACAACACCGTTTGGTTAATGGCTCAAGCATATTTCAAGCTAGCTCTTTAATCTTCAATTAACCCATTTCTATTAATCTATGTATCGCCACAAGGCTGAGCTTACAAGTAAGGTTCTGACATCTTTGTTCTTCAGCAGCTACATGGCATCTCCCTGACTCTACCTTCTTTCACTCTGTGTTCAGTTTAGTTTTCTTACCTAGTTCTGTTCTGCCCTGCCATAGGCCAAAGCAGCTTTTTTATTAACCAATGGTAATAAAACATATTCACAGCGTACAGAGGGGAATCCCACATCATCTTGTATTGCAGATTATTCTGTATTACCTAAAATTCAAATGCTTTTAAAAGTCAAAGTAGCCTGGCATGATGGCACATGTCTTTAATCTTCAGTACTCGGGAGGCAGAGGCAGGCAGAGCTCTGTGAGCCCTGTGTACATAGAGCGTTCTAAGGCAACCAGGGCTACATAGTAAGACCCTGTCTCAAAATAAGTTAACAAAGTCGATTTCAAGGTAGCCAGATTTTTCTTTTATTTATGTCTTTTATATCATGTGTCTTGATCCCATTCATTTCTCATCCCTTCACATCCATCTTCCACCCCTGCACCCCCACCCAACAAAGCAAAATTAAGAGAAAAAGGGAAAAAAATTAAAAGGAGGGGAATTAAAAACCTGGTCATGGAAGCTGCAGTGTGAAACAGTGAGTCATGCCACAAACCCCTTTGTGCATGTATCTTAACTTGTAAGTAAGTGTTCATTGCAAAGAGTCATTGGTCGGGTTCAGGGCCTCTTCTTTCTACTGCACTGCTGATGCCGGGCCCTCACTGGCACTCTCTTTTGATACCCTCATCTTGCCCTGGGTTGTGGAAATCCTGCAGTTTTGGGTCTGTGAGTCAGGCTCCTTCACGTGCTCCACAGATTATAGATGGGGTGGATGCTGGGGCAGGCCAAGTCATAACCCTGGGTCTCGGCCTGGGCAGCTGCAGGGTCAGTCCGCCAGCCAGTTTTCCCCTGTCCTCACTACCAGGGTGAGCTCTCCAGTATTATGTAGACTAATTCACTTCTTGCAGCAGTGAGCTAGGAGTGGGGCCAGTTCTCAAGCCCTCGGGGTCAGCTCTGTCACACTTGCACCCTTAGGGCCAGCTCTGTTGTGTTGCCCAGGCAGGTACAGGGACCACTCTCCTGACTACCACAGCCCTCCCACTCTTAGGACTCCAGGCTTTGAAGGACAGGAGCAGGGGAAGGGCATCTCCTGTCCATCCATGAGTAGCCAGTCTTAAATCATCTGATTTATACATTTTCTTGAATACTTGGCCATCTCAATTTCAGGTGCTTGCATGGAGGAAGTCAGGTTTACTCTCCAGCAACACTTCCAAACTAGGAGGTATAGTAGTGCATGCCTGCCTGTATCCCGGTATTTAGGAGGTATAAGCAAGAGTATTAGAAGTTCAGGATTATCCTCTTGAGACTGACTTAATGAGACTATAGCTAAAATTAAAAAAAAATCACACAGATACATGCACACACAGAGAACACCAGCATATTAGAGTTTCATTTTCCTTAGAAAATATATCTGCTGTGGTCAGTGAACAGATGAGCATTGAAAGCCACATAGCACTGTAACATCTAAAGCATGGCTGCTCTGGTTTTTGAAAGTGAATAACTTCAGTTATTATCTATTACATCATGAAGTCTCATTTTCCCCTAGGACTATAAACTAATTAAGCTGTATAACCTTTCAGTGGATTTATTGGCTTATACTCCTGAGTAACTAAAACCCAGACCTACCATAATGGGTTTCCATATGAAACAGTTAAGTATGCCATAGACAATCTTTGTAAAGATTGTTCTTAACCTTTGCTTTCAGCCAAATAGTAGACAACAGTAGCGGTTAGCTATTAGGGCTGTCGCAAGTTCAAGGTCAAAGTGATTTCTTTTGGCATTTGTATAAAAGGCAGTGTGGAGTTGTCAGGAGGAACAGAAAGTGCTTTTTCAGGAGTGTGGGGATATTTTTTGGTTTGGTTTGGTTTGGTTTTTGGTTTTTCGAGACAGGGTTTCTCTGTGTATCTCTGGCTGTCTTGCAATTTGACTTGTAGACCAGGCTGGCCTGGAAAATACAGAGATCCACCTTCTCTGCCTCCCTGAGTGTTTGGATTAAAGGTGTGCACCACCATGGCCTGCACAATGTCACGGGTCAAACCCATGTGGTCTGAGTAAGAGCTGTACCACTGAGCTACACCCAGACCCCGGGCACTTTTCACCGCTTCTTTTGGGACAGGTCCTTTTTTTTTTTTTTGCTTCCTAATGGATGCCAATTGGCTGTTGATGAAATTGTCTTACAAGTTCTGACCCTAGCTTTACACATTCAGCCATGTTGTTAGTCAGTTTTGTTAGCATTCGTTTATGCATTTTGTTTGTAGTGAGGAAACAAACAAAAGCCTGCTCTAGGTCTCTAGATAGCTGATGTTGTAACCTTTGGTTTTCAGTGGCTCTGAAGCGAATGCTGAACTTCAATGTGCCTCATGTTAAAAACAGCACTGGAGAGCCAGTATGGAAGGTAAGCGCTGCCGTGATGGGAACTGTGACCTTTCTCTTACCCCTAAAATAATCGTAATTGGGAGAAATTTCTTGTAAATTTAAAATCAGTCTGTTTTAATTAGAATTCACGAATATTTTTATTCTCTTTATTATCCCCTAGACAATCTAGTTGTTTACATAGAAGTGTAGTGCGCAGGAGGATCGTGCAGCGCGTGTACAGTGCTCTGTCATTTTGTAGAAGGACAGTTCTTGATTGTCCAAGGGTTTGGTACCTTGGAGGGTCCTGGAACCAAGCCCACGTCTGTGTATATGTCTCCCCTCCCTGTGTATGTCTAGTGGTAGAGGAGGGACAGAAGACATTACCAGCAGTAACTGCTGTCAGCATCTCTGCTCCTGTGTTTTCAAGGATTGAAAAGTAAAGCAAAGGTCACTGGAGAGTAAGCACTATGGCAGTGTGGCAGTCGATCTGAGTCTGATAATGACAGCTCCGGGGTGACTAAGGAGTGGGGAGGGAGGCGCAGTGGACAGAGATTGTTCGTGCTGTGGGCAGTGTAGAGCAGAACTGCAGGAGCCGCTGGTGGAGTGGACTAGGACGTAGGAAACTTCCTGCTGCTTTGGGGGGGGGGTTACATTACGGGTTATTTATTACTGTAATTCTCCATTCAGTCTCTTCTGACTGCGGTTTCTACAGATAATAGACTGCAGAAGTAGAAACTGCAGGTAAGGGACTACTCTATATTTTAAATAGAAAGGAGTCTTGAAAGATTGAGCACCTTTTAGAGCCACAGCAGAAGGATTGTAGCTTCTCTGAGGAAATTTTTGGCATTTAAGAATAGCATGTACTAACAATAGCAGAATTCATTTCACCTCAAGCAGTTTCTTTCTCTTTAAAGAGTTACTTTGGACAGTTGGAAACCCAGCCATTGAAGATCTCATTTGTTAGCCCAATCTCCAAAGCTAGCAGTGAGTTAGGCTCACATGGAGTCTATATTCAGGGACATTGGTTTTATTTGTGGTTGATATTGTTAAGACATTGCTTTGAACTGTACGCTAGACTAGCCTCAGACTCATTGCAATCCCCCTCGGTCCCTGAGTGTGCCGTTACAGGTGTCTGGCTTAGGGACTTCACTTTTTAAGATGCTTAAATTCCTAAATTTTCTTTATAATGTTGGAACTTGTGATATTTTAGGGGTTTTATTTTATGTATATGGGTGCTTTCCCTATGTATATATGTGTGTGCCACGTGAGTGCCTGGTGGTCGTGGAGGCCAGAAAGGGGTGTTGGAGCCCCTGGAACTAGATTTTCTGATGATTGTGAGCTGCCATGTGGGTGCTGTGAATCAGACCTGGGTCCTCTGAAGAGCAGCCAGGCTCTTAGCACAGAACTGAACCTCCAGCCCTATAGTGTACTTTTAAAGGGGGCTAAGTGTTTATCTCATCTTTACAGGGTCTTAGAAAGGATATATATGGACTAATATGAAAAAATAAGTCAACTGTGACTTTGCTGTATGTTCAAAGTTCTATCTTAAAGGTTAAAATAAGGATTTTGTAGTCTGGGTTTTTTGGTTTTTTTTTTTTTGTTTTTTTTTTTGTTTTTTTTGAGACAGGGTTTCTCTGTAGCTTTGAAGCCTGTCCTGGAACTAACTAGCTCTTGTAGACCAGGCTGATCTCAAACTCACAGAAATCCACCTGCCTCTGCCTCCTGAGTGCTGGGATTAAAGGCGTGAGCCACCACCACCCGGCTGTAGTTTGATTTTTAAACTTAGATTATTTTATAGAAAGTTTCTAAAATTATTGCTTTATTTAAAGCTAACTAATAATGTTTTGAAGAATATATAACTATACGGATAGTCATTTGGGTAGTGGTGGAAGTACTAAACATGGAAAAGAATTCAGTATACTGATTGCTAAATGAAACTGACTTCAGTGTTATCTTAATGTGGTTCTCAGTTGGCTGTTCATTAATAATAGTGTTTAAACAAACCACTTTTTTAAAGGTACTCATTTATGACAGATTTGGCCAAGACATCATCTCTCCTCTGCTGTCCGTGAAGGAGCTGAGAGACATGGGGATCACTCTGCATCTGTGAGTGTTGGCAGGTTTTTAACAGTTCATTTATCTTCACGTTTATTGAGGAAGATTTCTTTGGCCACCTTGAAGTGAAACTTTTAAGGGCTGTTTGCAGAGAAAATTAATGTTAGGCCACAGTACCTATGTAACCCTATTTCTAAAGTTAAAAATAGTCTCCCTTTGAGGCCATGTAACTCCAGGATTTAAATGTTTTTATTTCCTGGTGTGCTTGGCTGATCTTTGAAGACAAAGGACTAGTGCTCGTTGGCATTCCACAGCCTCTAAAGATTTTCCTAATTTAAATATACTTTAAAAGAATCTAAACTAGTTAATCAGTAATGTGAGCATTTTAAGTGTTTAAATTCAATAGCCATCAAATCATTGCTTTCTTGATTGCTAAGTTTGATGATAAATTGCATTACTTTATAGATACCCTAATAGGTCATCTGGAGGAAATATATCTGAAGAGACGCTAGTACTTTATGTACTGAAGGAATCCAGTTTACAAACTTTTAACCTACTTACGTTTTGTCTTTTTATGATGTTAGAATCAATTTTCATTCTGTGATATTTTATTTAATAGAAACATACTCTTTTACTCATAAGATTGTCAGTGAGTATCATATGAGAATTTGCTCTGATTAGCTTTAATTCTTCAATTTATATAATTGTGTAATGAGTTAGAATATTATGTTGCATTGATTCTACTTTTTAAGAAATTATTCATCAGTAACGGTTGTGGGGAGGCACATGTGGAGGTCAGAGGACAACTTGCAAGAATCTCCTCTTCTTCCACAACCTGGGTTCCAAGGTCAGACTCAGGTCTATAGGCTTGGCCAAAAGCTCCTTCAGCTGCCAAACCATCTTGCCAGACCCTGGCACTTCTTTGCTGTTGCTGGGGGTTATCCCTGGGAACCTGGCAAGGACTCTACACTGAACTTTTCCCCCAAGCCCAACTGAATCAATTATAAATACACTTTACTTTTTTTTTGCGTTTTAAAATTAAAATTAAGTTATATTAAATTAAATTTAAATTAAATTAAATTTTAAAATTTAAAAGTTTCTGTTATAATTGATATCATAGTTGCTAGCATTTTTCTTAATATACAAACTTTTTAAATTTATAACTACCTTATTTTGATAAAAGTATCTATTTGACAGTTGTTTCCTTTCCTTTTTATGTTAGCTTTGTGTTTTGTTTTGACACAGGTTATCACAATGTAGTCCTGGCTGTTCTAGAACTTGTTATGTACATCACACTGACCTTTAACTCACAGAAACCTGTAGTGATGTTTTGTTTGTGTTTTAACAAATAAAGCTTGCCTGAAGATCAGAGGACTGAGCTAATTCACTAGAGGCCAGACAGTGGTGGCACACACCTTTAATTCCAGGACTCGGGAGCTAGAAACAGAGGGATCTCTGTTAATTCAAGGCCACCTTGGGCTACACAAGTTTGAATCTAAAAGAGAGACAGAGTTCACACAAAGGTGATCCCAGAACTTGGGATCCCATGCCTTTAATCCAACACACATTAAGGAGGTGGAGACAGGAGTGATGTGGCTGGGCGGAGAGAGGAATATAAGGCAGGAAGAGACAGGAGCTCAGGCGTTCTGAGGTGCAGTCTGAAGCAAACAATCTGAGGACAGGATCCCCTCTTTGGTCTGAGCATTGGTAGAGGTGAGAATTCCCCAATAGCTGGCCGATCAGCTTCTCTGATCTTCAGCATTCACCTCTGATAGCTGACTCCAGGTTTTTATTAAGAACAGTTTAGAATTTGTGCTACAGAAATCTACTTGTCTCTGCCTTCTGAATGCTGACATTAAAGGCATGCACCCCTGTCTCCTCTTATGTTGATTTGTTTTGTTTTTTTTAGATTAATTTTTAGGGTCCTAGAGATGGCCCGGCATTTAAGAGCACTGGCTGCTCTTCCAGAGGACCTGGGTTCAATTCCTAGCACCCACATTGCACCTCAAACTATCTGTAACTGTAGTTCCAGGTGGTCTAGAACTAGCCACACATGACGCAAAGACACACATACAGGCAAAGCACTAATGCATATGAAATTGCTAGCATATTAATTCTTACAGACTAAAGTAGTTTTGCTTGATGCTGTCTTTAGGCTAGTGTGTTTTAAATATGTATGGCTTACCACTGGCACTTTACTAAGTATTAAACTTCTTTATGTTACTAGTGACCAGAGTATAGTTTAGAAAATGTGACAGCCACATAGTTGGACAGCTAATTGATAACAGAACTGCTGCCACATTGTCCACTGATGCTGTGCTGTTTGTCTGATGTCTCATAGTGACTTAGAAAACAGAAGTGAGATCTAACTTCATACTGGTCTAAGTATAGCAAGATAGTCTGCTTGTTTGAGAGTAGAGGAACCAGAGAGCTGTTGTCACCAGAACATGGAGAGGCTGTATAGCCATGGACAATCGCTGACAGCCTGACCTCCCCTGAGTAAACTTCATCAGTTATTCTGTGCTCTGTAAACTAGTTTAGACTGATTTGAAGGAAATAGTAACCACAGATGTTGTAGGAGCCCACTTGTTCGTTCCTGGCTGCCCAGACTCAAAATAACCACACACAAACTGTATTAATTGCAAACTGTTTGGCCAATAGCTTAAGCATATTTCTAGGTAGCTCTTGCATCTTAATTTAACCCATTTCCATTATTTTATATTTTATATTTTACCACATGCTCATGACCTATTGGCAAGGTTCTAGCTGACAGCTTGCATCTTTCCCCTCTGGCAGCTACATGGCATCTCCTTGACTCTGCCTTCTTTAGTTTTCCCTGCCTAGTTCTACTCTGCCCTATCAGGCCAAGCCAGTTTATTTGTTCATTAAAAGCAACACATATACAGAAGAACTTCCTACAACACACAGCTTTCTAGAATGGTGGTTATTACCATGTAGATAGTTGGACAGACAACACACAAAGAAAAAGCCTATGACTGCCATCACATGCTCATTGCTGCTAGTGACATCTGGACAGATGGCAGGTTATTAAATGCATCTCTCCTGGCAGCATGAGCACCTTTACCTAGAATGCTATTCATATTTCCTGTCATAAATGTTATAGCTAAACTGTTACAATGACACATAGGGTTTTTTTTTTAATATGAATTTATTCCCTGGATCACCAAGAGAAAACTTTAGCACATTAGATTATCCTGTGCATTCTCTTAGGAAGCAGCGGACCAATCAGAATAGAGTTGGGGATGTAGCTCAGTGCTAAAATGTGTGCTTAGCATGTGCAAGCTCCTAGTTTAAGTCCATAGCATCATGCAGAAAATAAAAAGCAACAAGAAATAGTTCAATAGTAGGCCATAAGGAAATATTCTTTACTCTTCAGTTTTAGATTGTGACTAAGCCTTGTGTGCTTAAATTCTTGCATTCCCTCCAAAGGCACCAGCATTGTTTTCCTCCACTCCCCTCTCCCCGAATTCCCATGAAAATCATGTTGATTTTTAATGTATTTAGTGCTCCTTCAAGGAGGATGGTGGTAAAAGAGAGTATCTGCCATATGAAATACTAAAAATGTGTAAAAATGATCCTACAATGGATGTTACTCATGCCAGTGTGGTGACTTTTCCTCTCTCTCTGAGGGAAGTTAGGTTACCTGGGTCACTCACTGAGCTTACACTTCTAGTTTGAGAAATGTTCTTTATTTTTATATCACATGCATTGGTGGTTTGCCTACATGTGTGTCTGTATGATGAAGTCGAATACTCTGGAACGAGTTACAGACAGTGTGAGTTGCCATGCGAATGATGGAAATTGAACCCAGTCCTTCAGAAGAGCAGCCAGTATTCTTAAGTGCTGAGCCATCTCTACAGCCTGAGAAATACTCTTTTAAACTCACTTTTTTTGTTTTTTTTTTGTTTGTTTGTTTTTCGTTTTTCGAGACAGGGTTTCTCTGTGTAGCAGCCCTAGCTGTCCTAGAACTAGCTCTTGTAGACCAGGCTGGCCTCGAACTTACAGAGATCCATCTGCTTCTGCCTTCTGAGTGCTGGGATTAAAAGCATGCTCTACTGCCGCCCTGCTCTTAACTGATATTTTAAAAAGCACCTGAGGGGGAGAAAGTGATTTGTTGTTATTTCTGTATTCTAGCCTTTTGCACTCAGACCGGGATCCCATTCCAGATGTTCCTGCAGTGTACTTTGTGATGCCGACTGAAGAAAATATTGACAGGATGTGCCAGGTGACAAAGGGATTCTTGTTTTATCTGAAACCTAAAATTACCTGATTGATTGAATATCAAAACAGACTTATTTATGTAAAAAAAAAAATTCTTAGATGTTCATTATAGAGAATCATAAATTCCTTTACCAGCTTCCACTTTGATTTTTTTTATATCTTTTAATTTTAATAGAGTTGATTCATGTCTTTTTGGCTGGAGAATATTTTATCAGTAAATACCAAGTCTGGCTTAAATCTGAACTCCTTTCTCTGACAGTGACAAGCATGGTTCCCGACAGTGATATTTCATATGTGTTTGAATAAATAAAGCCTGCCTGAAGATTAGAGGGTAAAACTAAGCCACTAGAGGCCAGGCATTGGTGTCACAGGCCTTTAATCCCAGCACTAGGGAGTCATACACCTTTACTCCCAGCACTGAAGGGGAATACAAGACTAGAGGAGACAGGCTAGAGGCTCAGTCTGTAGTCGCCCAGCCTTGGTAGAGGGAAGACTTCTCTAGTGGCTTGGCCCTTTGCTTTTCTGATCTTCAGGCAAGCTTCATTTATTAAAACATGAATAACGTATCCCTGCAGTTCCCAGCAGCAGTCACTCTGTCTGCCCTTCGGCTTCAACACTCTTCATCTTTGCTAGACCACTCGTCCTCACGCGTACTCACTCCAGCTCCCGGTTAGACAGCTGTGGTGTTAGATACATCTTAAAATTTTAATAACATTAAATCTTAATGTACATTCATATATGTTTGAAAATGCCTACTACATCTTATATTTGTGGAAATATTTAGATATCTATAACTAGTGTCTAAGAATATTTTAAAAACTGATTATGAAATTGTACAAATTAAATTCTGCTTTTGGGTGAAAATAAATACTTCTAGAGTAAGTATTTGGAATGAACATATCTGTGTACAATGAAAGATTTACTTCCTATGTTATTTGACCAAAGAAATCTAAATATAATCAGCATTTAATTATGTTAGATAGTATATTAGCTACTCATAGATTTAAAATAAAACAGCTTGAGACAGGGTTTTCCATGTTTCCCAGATGGCCACACACCTGTGATGTCCTCAGCCTCCTGAGTATTGGTTCAGGGGCTGCCACGTGGTGCTGTGTATTGTTGTGTGTTCTTAAGAAAACTGCAGATCGGTGATGGCGCTCGCCTTTAATCCCAGCACTTGGGAGGCAGAGGCAGGCGGATCTTTGTGAGTTCGAGGCCAGCCTGGTCTACAAGAGCTAGTTCCAGGACAGGCTCCAAAGCTACAGAGAAACCCTGTCCCGAAAAACCAAAAAAAGGGGGCTAGAGAGATGGCTCAGCAGTTAAGAGCATTGACTACTCTTCCGGAGGACCCGGGTTCAATTCCCAGCACCCACATGGCAGCTCACAACTGTCTGAAAGGGATTTGACACCTTCATACCAATGCACATAAAAAATAAAGTTAAATAAACCATAAAAAAAATCGAAGGTGTCAATCAATTTTGTACTATATTGTAGCTAATGGAATTTGGTTGATAATGTTGGACTAGGAATCCAAGCTCTAGGGAAGAGTTGCCTCAAGACACCATCCAGACACCACAGTCAATGCAAAAGGATTTTATTAATTCTGTCATGACAGGGTCCCCCAGCATCCACGAAGCTGAGAGACCCCGAATAGCTAGTAGAGGCTACTTTTTCAGGAAAGGGGCCATAGAAACAAGGGGGTGTCTGGGGGTTGTTTTCCAACTAATTGGATTGGCTTATTCAAAGGGCTACTAGCAGTGATTGGTCTGTGTTGGGGCAGGAGAATAGTTGCGTGATCCAGTGAGGTAAGAGGGATCTCTGGGTCACTTTGCCCCTTTCCCAGGGACTGAATCAAAACACCAGGAACTGAGTCAATATTTAAGGGTTATTTTGTCCCTATTCAATAGAACATTTACAAAGACACAGGGAGGTGATGGAAAGTTCCCAACATTCGTTTGTGGATGACTGTCACATCTCCAGGAGAGGCTTCAGAAATGCCTTTAGAGCTGAGAGGCCTCAGAAATGTGTTTAGGGATGAGAGGCCTCAGAAATGCGTTTAGAGTCTTTCAATAATACACTTTTATAACATGCATTATTAAGCTATATTTCAGTGGCCAAGTATCGGGCTTGTCATTACTTTATTCTCATAGAGTTCGTTTTTGTCATTTATTTATCCTGTCTTTCAAATGCGTGTCATCTGCTCCAAAGCCTGGCTTTTAGTATAAGAGCTTTGTATTACTGGTGCCCTTTCTACTCTCGGAGTGACAAATTCATACATCATATTATAGGATCTTCGAAATCAGCTCTATGAATCCTATTATTTAAATTTTATTTCTGCAATTTCAAGAAGTAAACTGGAAGATATTGCGAATGCAGCATTGGCTGCGAGTGCAGTGGCCCAAGTCGCCAAGGTAAGAGTCACTTGATTGAGTGCATTGTTAGTGTAAAAGCCAGCAGTGTCTGAGAACTTCTAATTGTTTACAGCTAACCTATGGAATATTTAGACTTAATTCTTCAGGAACGAGTTAATTTAAATTGTCTTTAAAGTAGGAAAAGTAAAGCAGACTAGAAGACTTTACTACTCACTGACTTGTGAGACCGAGATGAAAAGTAGGTTCAGATTTGAGTCCATCTGAGATTCATGGGATCCTTGGAGCTCACTTTAGAAATAAGTTGCCAGTTTTGTTTTACATTGCTTGTGCTCACATGGACAGTCCGTCGCCATATCATCTCCAGATCTTATTTAGGAAAGCAGGTCCAGAGAGACCAGAGAATATCCTAGGAGGGTGACAGTGGGCAGCAGGCCAGCGTTCCAGCGATGTCCTCGTCAGCTCCCACTCTCAGATAACCCTGGCCTTACCCTGCTGCTCTGTGTGCCTCTTGAATTTCGAGAGTGCACAAGTTAAAGTTGTGGGGCTTGTGGACAGGAGGGATGAAGTGTGCAGTTGCACACACCCTCATACATCGTAGAGAGAGCCCGTTGCTGTCTGTGAGTGCCTTTTAAGGCTTCTTCCTGTGTGGTGCTGCTTAGAAATTCTCATTCATTTCATACAGAATCATAGGAACTGTTCTCAGTTTTTTAGCTAAATTTAATATCTTTCAGGTAGTTTTTTTAGAATATTTTTAAAATTTTATTTATGTGTCTCTGTGTATGTATGTACAGATGTAGGGACCAGAAGAGGGAATCAGATCCCCTGGAACTGGAGTTAGAAGCAGTTGTGAGCCACCTGATGTGGGTGCTGGGAAACTAGCTCTGGTCCTCGGTAAACAGCCTCTTAGCTGCTGAGCCGTCTGTCCAGCCCTTGATAGTTTTTTACCGTCTGGACTTGTCCAGAGCTCCAGTAACTTCCCTGGTGCGTGTATAAAGGCTGCAGTGCAGAAACAGCTGCTGTATGGGTGTGAAGGACATGTGGTCACAGAACAGAGAAGGATACATTCCTATCACAGCCACAGTTTTCCTTTTTACATCTGTCTAGATTTTGTTTTCTGAAAATAATTCTCTCTTTATCACCCCAAATTTGTTTTCATTGTTTAAAAATGTTTTTGTTTCTTTTTTGTCTTTATTATTCTTAACTCTCTTAAAAAAAAAAAGACATTTTAATTTATGTGTCTGTGTGTGTGAATGTATGTCACATGTGTGTGGGTGCAAGTGCAGGCCAGAGGAGGGCAGGAGCTGTAGACAGTGCCTCTGGGAGAGCAAGCAAGCGCTCTCAGCCACTGAGCCATCGCTCCAGCTCCTGTTGATAACTCTTTACACTTACGTAGGTAGGCATCCTGCTACATGGTATAATTTTTAATTATTGAATTTAATTATAACTTTTCTCATTTTTGTCATCTAGTGATTCAGCCACTAAATTTTTAGTATTGCTGTATGCTAAAGTTGGTTCATAAGGCTTGCTTTTGTTTGTTTCTAGGTTTTTGACCAGTATCTCAATTTTATTACTTTGGAAGATGACATGTTTGTATTATGTAATCAGAATAAGGAGCTCGTTTCGTATCGTGGTATGTAAAGACACAAATACTGCAAGTCATTTGTAATGTTTGACAAAACGAGTGGCGTGCTGGGAGAAAACCGTGATTCCGATTGTGTTTACAGTAGTATACCTTCAAGTACAGAGGAGAGAGAGCCTCAGCCTAAATTGTCGTAGATAAATAAGACAATAAATTTGTTTTGTAATGTAGTTAAGTACCAGTTGTCTGGCCTGCTAGGAATCCCCAGAACAGCTTGTACTAATGCTGTCTTATGAGGCAGTGTTTCCATGCAGGGAAAGCTAGCTCTCTAGTACAGAAGTCACGTGCTCACTTCTCTGTACCTCCTTCACTTCTGGCCCAGATGGTGAGCTTTCTCAGACAACATCATTCTCTTGGCTTACTGAGATCTCTAATTTGTTTTCTTATTGAGATTCAAGAAAAATTTTAGGAGAGTGTATATATTTTGGAGACAAGGTCTTGTTTTGTAGTGTAGGCTGACCTCAAAGTTGGGCTTCTCCTGCCTCAGCCTTCCAAAGGACCTGCAGGTGTCTGCACTGCCATCCCTGGGCTTCTGGGAGATTTCTGATGGCGATTTTTATTCACAGAAGTCTGTTTGTATTGTGTTCATTTTTCAGACTAATTAGCACCTAACCTTGTATTTGAAATCTCGTTTCCCATAGCCTTCACATTAAACTTAGGCATTTTATTTATAAATCTAATAAAAATAAAAACAGATGTCTTCCATTTTTTTCCTTGGACAAATTTTTTTTTTTCTGTTTTTGAAGTCAGGGTATCATTATGTAGTTCTGGCTGTCCTGTCTGACGAGTCTGCCGTCGGTCCTGCTTATCAAGCTTGGTTAGACATCACTGCTTAGTCCCACTAAGTACTTACAGTTGCGTTTATAAATATGTGCATCATTCTTCTTTTAAAAGTGATTCAGCCCATCCAGGCAAATTTGTAAGTCTATTAAGTAAAACTGCTGAACATTAAGTAATTAAAAATAATTAAACTTGAATAAATATGAAGTCCCTTAAATACTTGTACAGTAACACTGAATAGAATTTTCTTTTTTAAAAGATTTATTTATTTATTATGTATACAATATTCTGCCTCTATGTATGCCCGCCCGCCAAAAGAGGGCACCAGATCTCATTACAGATGGTTGTGAGCCACCATGTGGTTGCTGGGAATTGAACTCAGGACCTCTGGAAGAGCAGCCAGTGCTCTTAACCTCTGAGCCATCTCTCCAGCCCCCTAAATAGAATTTTCATTCCTGTCTTTTTACTTCTAAATTTGAATGGATGCTAGCATTCTTACTCAATACAATAAGCACACATCTCAGTCAAATGGAGATCATCTGAGACACAGAAGCTGGAAGTCATCCATCGGGTTGGCATTCCTGATGGACTTTTGCAACTGCTCAGGTTGCTTCTTACCCATAGACTTGGCCCTGGTGTTTAGGACCCAAGGGCTGTGCTTCTGCAGAGATTTGACTCATGCTTGACAATAGCCCAGAGTTCATGTTCAAGTGTTCTCCCGAGCACTTGTTTCATGCAGTTTGACTGGATGACAGTCAGCGACACCTCAGCAAGAGCGTGTTTTCTTGGTTCTTGTCCTGCCTGGTGGAGTTACTGTCTTTACCTTCTCTGCTTGGGCAGTTCCCTTAGGGACTTGGATGCCCAGTTTGCTCTGACGCTGATCACATTACATAGTTTTTATAGTTCAGGTCGGTATCTGCATGTTGTTCTCTATGTGCAAGCTTTATAAAGGTGTAAATTTTGATTGCTTGTTTTGCCCTCTCTATTTTAGCCATTAATAGGCCGGATATCACAGACACAGAGATGGAAACTGTTATGGACACTATTGTTGACAGCCTCTTCTGCTTTTTTGTTACATTAGGTACGTTTTTAAATCCGTTCCTTCAAAGTAACTAATCACTTAATTCATTTGGAAATATTATATACTGCAAATATTTTATTTTCTATTTTTGAAGTCAGGGTATCATTATGTAGTTCTGGATGTCCTGGAACTCACAGAGATCAGCGTGCCTCTGCCTCCCCATAATGAAGTTAAAGGTGTGCACTACCACGTCTAGCCATAATACTGTTCTAGCCTGTTATGTAGAGAAGTTTCTCTGAAGTTGACAGAAAGCATGCATTCTTATAATATTAAAATAAAATGCCTCTTCTAATAACAGTATGAGTTAGCATTCAGATCTATTTTGTTTTTTTAAGATGAGTTCTCATAAGCCCAGGCTGGCCTCTATGTTATGTATGTAATCTATTTTGTTTTTTTAAGATGAGTTCTCATAAGCCCAGGCTAGCCTCCCAAGTGCTGAGCTTACAGACACATATCACCATACCCAGCTCAGCAGACCTTCTGAGTTAGCTCCCTAGATACCGTTGGTAATGCAGCTCCTTAACGTACTGTTGAGGTGATTTATTGATGGTTCCACCCTGTTGTCAACTATTTTCTAGTTGTCTTTAGTTTACATCATAGAAGTTTTCAAACATACTTCTGAGTAGGAAGGTCTGTGCATGGTAATTATCAAGACAAGTGCAAAAGCTTTCAGAAAATGCTGAGGAAAACTTGCACAAATTCTTGGGCTCCTTCTTGTAGAGATCCACCCCTGGTGCAGGACAATTCTGTATCCTGTCAATCATGTTTTAAATAAATGCTGATTGGCCAGGTAGGAAGTATAGGCGGGAAAACCAGACAGGAAGTAGAGGTGAGAACAGGAGATTTGGAAAGCAGGAAGCTTCCCTGGCATTCCTGCGCAGATCTCCAAGGAGGCAACATGTAGCAGCTCAGCTGAGAAAAGGTACTGGCCATGTGGCTGACAATGGGTTAATATAAGTTATGGGAGTTGGTAGGAAGACTGAGCTAATGGGCCAATCAGTGTATAACTTAATGTAGACTCTCTGTGTGATTTTCTTTGGGGCTTGCCGGCTGTGGGGTACTGGGTGGGACAGTAACCCCAACGAGCCAGCCCTCATGTTACACACACCCCATTACATCTTAGCCAGTAAGTTCCTGTGTTTTCTGTTTTATATCTATCTATATCTATATATAGATTTTTATATATTA
Organism: Dicrostonyx torquatus; assembly: GCA_028555095.1. Taxonomy (NCBI): domain Eukaryota; kingdom Metazoa; phylum Chordata; class Mammalia; order Rodentia; family Cricetidae; genus Dicrostonyx; species Dicrostonyx torquatus. Next base: position 3,353,518 of record JAQHUG010000172.1, on the reverse strand, counting down.
TATATATATATATATATATATTGTTTTTGTTTTTGAGACAGGGCTTCTCTGTAGCTTTGGAGCCTGTCCTGGAACTAGCTCTTGTAGACCAGGCTGGTCTCGAACTCACAGAGATCCGCCTGCCTCTGCCTCCAGAGTGCTGGGATTAAAGGCATGTGCCACCACCACCTGGCTTGTTTTATATTTCTTTGTGGCCATGTATCTCCTTTTTTTGTTTGTTTTTGTTTTGTTTTGTTTTCCCCAAGAGTGTTACCTCCATTAGGTTTTACACACATTCTCAGTACCCTGCAGGGGACTCAGGTCTTGGTTGTTTGTTGGTTGACTAGATTTTGCATAGTGAGTGTGAAACCCAAGGCTGTAACTAGGTAGACATTGACCTCCAGGGCTGTGTCTTTAGCCGTTTGTTCTCATTGTTAAGAAAACTGCAGGTGTCCTACCTGTAGTCCTGCTGTCCTGGACACTCTCTAGCCTTACCTGTGGCTGTGGTTATTGTTGACAGGTAGCAGGAGTTAGGCTTTAGCACTAGAGTGGAACAGACGTACAAATGATAATTTTTAGGACACTCTTAATAATATCCAATTTTTGCTTTAATATACACTAAACAGTAGATAGAGAACAATCTAAAGAAGTTGTTGTTGATTTTGTTTTTTTCTGAGACAGGTCTTCCTATGTAGCTTGAGCCCATCTTGAAGCTCTGTCACCTCGCCCCTGCCTTCTGAGTGCTGGAATTGCAGCCTCCTTGCCCAGGTGGCCATCTAATTCTGTACTTCTTCCTTTTTTTCTGTTTTTGGTTGGGGGTGATTCTTTTGGGGTACAGGATCTCATATAGCCCCAGGCTACCTGGTCTGGAATTCTTGAATCTCTTGTCTCAACTTCCCGAGGGCTGGGATACAGGCATGTGTCACTATGCCCAGAATTTGTACATTTCAAGTGTTTTTTTGAAATTTTTATAACAAGCTTGCATAATCCAGGCCATCAGAGTAGAAGTTTTTAAAAATTAATCAGTATTGCACATTTTCCCTTGACAGTATGCTTCCCTGGAAAATGAAGTGCTGCCATGGCAACACATGGAGACCACAGAAGGCAGTCTGTCTGTCTCCATGTGTGAAGTTTTCCTAGAGGGTTTAGCCTTAGGTAGATCCTTTACTACGTCATAAGGAAAGAAATGAGGAGGTCCAGTGAGTTGACATGGCCATGGGAAGAGACATTTAGGGTCATTTCACAATAGTAGAGAATGTGTTTGCTGTAATCATTTAAGTTGGTTTTACAAAAGGATAACCATCATTTGCTATTAAATAATAATAATTATCATTATTATTGAAGTAGTCCCAAACTGTTGTAGTCCCTAAGCTCTTTTAATTCTCTTAAACCAAATTAAAGTAACTTTCGTGACTAGAGGGTTAACTCATCCTTGGAAACTACAGTTGGAGGTCCACATGGTGGCATAGTCCAGCCACTGAAAACTTGGTCACCCTGGTCAGTTCCATATTAAAATCCTCTTCTTCTGGCTCTGTTTATTTGTTACAGAGAAGGTTAATTTCTGAAATCTTGCTTTCAGTCTTCAGATTTCCCAGTCTTCTGTGTCTAACCTGAATTTGTTTGCATCTTAAACTATGCTAATTTAAAGTATACATTTAATTAGTAGCCAAGGTTATTGTTAACATTTTTTTATTAAATAGGTGCTGTTCCCATTATCCGATGCTCAAGAGGAACTGCCGCAGAAATGGTGGCAGTGGTGAGTCTCGGCCTCTGAGTGCAAACACAGCCGTGTGAGCTGCTCTCGCAAGCCAGTCAGATGTCTCTCTCAAGAGTCAGGATAGTGATGTCATATGTGTCGTACCAATGCAGAGATTTGGTTACTTTGGGTCTCCCCATCCCCACCTCCCCTAATGAAAGGCCACTTCTGTGCATGTCTCTGCAGCAGAGTAAAACCGCCCACCACGCATGCTGTCCTTGTCCGCACTGCACTTTGTGACATGCACTTTTGCAGATTATTTTACACTTACCTTCCCCCAAATTATTCTGCATTCATCTTCTTTTAATAAGTGCTTATTAGCAACAAACACATCCTTAATATAGAATTAAAGAGAATTTCCTTTAAAGTTTAAAAGAGGGATTAGGAGAAACGAAGAATTCCTTCAAACAAACGAACAAGCCTACAGTGTACACGGCATGGAAAGATGGAGTGTAATGAGCTGGGCTTTCTGTGCCTACACTTCTTGCCATCCCCGCCCTTCCAGACCAGTCTTTTCTCTTTATTTCAGTCATGCTAAGAGAGTGCTGGTCATACTGCAGGATGTTTATTAGTGGTACCAGGGTTGAAGTACATTTAAAAAAAAAATGATTTTTTTGAGTGCAAGTTATGATGGTATTGAAATATTTAAAATATTTAGGTTCTGAATTACCACTTTATAAAGAAAATCTGAGTTTCTTGATTATGTCTTAAAACATTGAGTTACCTATTTAATATCATGAGAAAGTATTAACATCTAAAATTTGATTTTCAGAAACTAGATAAGAAACTTCGGGAAAATCTACGGGATGCAAGAAACAGCCTTTTTACAGGTGACCCACTTGGGACTGGCCAGTTCAGGTGTGTGTGGCTGTTAGTTTTTGTTTAATTTCCTTGTGTGATAAGAATACTTTTTATCATGAGGGAATAATTTCTTACTTTTTCATCTGGTGTCAGAATCACGGTTTTGACGTAAATTGAAGCATAAATAGATATCAAATAGCAGTTCTCTTCTTTGAGTAGAAATGTCTCCATACGCGTCCATCTGTAGAAGGCTTTCTGTTTACATGGCTGCCAAGGTTTGAGCCTATTTCCTTTCAGGGGTCAATCCTGGTAATAAGGAAAATGAGCGTCCTGTAGTTACTGCTGAAGCACTAATAACTCGCCAGAGTCGCTGACTGCTCCATGCCTGTTGAGGAGGAATACGGAAAACCCCCGTACAGCACAGTGCATTTTGATTTTTATCAGTGGGAAACATTGTTGAAAAAGGTAGAGAAACTTGCTGCACTGTCTAAGAGTTATTTAAATAAGAGTCAGTTTTATAAAGAGAATTCTTACTTACAGATTTGGCTAATTAGTAAGGCCTGTCAGGGCAGAAATTATGTCCATAGAAATAGCTGTCTGCTAGCAATGAAGGCACCATCTGCTTGTTCACAGGCAGTAACTCTGAGGCTTCTTAGCCTTGTGCACCACTGCTGTCAGTACTGCCCACGCCAGCCGGCTCAGTGTTACTTGTTTGGCCATCTCAGCTCTCCACTACCTTATGCCCTCATCTGCTTTCCTTGGCCATCCTGAGTATCATTCATACTGTTCCTCACTGAGCAGGCTGGAAATGCCGGTTCTCACTGTCCGTTCTTCATACCTTTCTTAGTGGTCTCCTGTGCTGTACTGTGCGCCCAGGAACAATAGAAGGGCACTGCTTTATTTGGTCAGATTTGGTTTCCTCACAGTAGTATGGCATTTTATCATGGTTATCTTACTTAGCAGTTTGTTGGATGGGTGTTAGTTATGTTTAAGTCCAACCATAGACTACTGGTTGTCAGCCATCTTGATTCTGTTGCCTGTAGACATGTGGTGAAGTCTGGAGACATGTTTAGTAGTCTTCACCAGGCGTATGCCTCCAGAATCTAGAGGTGTGTATTGTAGCATGTCGAGAAGCATCTTAGAATGCTAGACTTGACCATGCACACCACAAACCATGATGAGCAAATTATGTAGCATCAAGCGTCAGGAGTGCCACAGTGAAGAAACCCTGCTGTAAGCCATCTAGTCACAGCACCAAATGTTATAAAAAATTACAAATGCTGCAGGACCCCCAGCAGCAGTAGGCAGCAGAGACGCTGTAGGTCCCCAAGCAGTGGTAGCAGGCCATGTGGCGGCAGGCAGCAGGCCCTGAGAGCAGCCAGAGATGGCTGCCAGTCCCCGAGCGGTGGCTGGTCCCAGGCAGGGAGACACGTGGCGGGCGGGCAGGGGCCAGAGACATGGATAGGCACGCCATGTAAAGTTAAACGTTTATTAGGGTTATGGAGGGGAAAGGGGGAAGGGGAGAAGAAGAGAGACAGAGAGAGAGAAGGAGAAAGAGCAGATAGAGGAGAGACAGACAGAAGTGGGGGGAGGGGAGAAGGGGAGAGAGACAGAACCTGCCTCTCTGAGAGAAAGACAGGAAAGAGAGAGCTCTCAGGCCGGAAGCTGAAGATCAGCCTGCCTCAGCGGATGGGGGAGGCACTGGGCGTTTCTTTTCTCTTAAAGTGCCAGAGAACATTACACTTCCTCCCTCTCCACGTGCTCTGGAATAATAAACTGCACTCAATAGTAAGGGCATCACTGACGTTTAGTCTAGAGTCAGTGCAATTAGGAAGACCCCCTGGCCTATGCCTGAGGGGCAGAGAGGCACTAATATGGTCCTGGCATAGGCGGAGACTTGCGTAGCTAATGTGAGCAGGTAGATGTGTCCGCAGCTGACTGTAGTAGAGATGTTAGGTGTTCCACAGCTGTAGTAGCAGCTGCTCATATCAAAGTGGCACACTGGAAGGTACTAGGAAGTTTGAAATGTGTACATTGCTGTCACGTTTATATGATGTTCTGACATGTTTGCAGCTTCCAGAGGCCCTTGTTAGTCCTTGTCGACAGAAACATTGATTTGGCGACACCTTTGCACCACACGTGGACATACCAAGCCCTGGTACATGATGTGCTGGTAAGAGGCTACATACAGCACTTTTTATTGGAATGTGGTAATTTCAGTAGTTCCCTTAATTTTTTTTTTTAAAGATTTATTTATCATGTATCAACATTCCTTCCATGTATGCTTGAATGTCAGAAGAGGGCACCAGATCTCATTACAGATGGTTGTGAGCCACCACGTGGTTGCTGGGAATTGAACTCAGGACCTCTAGAAGAGCAGCCAGTGCTCTTAACCTCTGAGCCATCTCTCCAGCCCTAATTTCCTTAATTTTTAACTAACATTGTGGCTACAGACATAAAGTTAAAAGGGATAAAACTGAAAAATACGGATAAAAATAGTGATATAGATGCTAGAGAAGTAGTTCTGAATTCCCGGTCTTTAAGTATAGAATAAATCAGTGCATTGTTGGCAGTGATGGGTAAGAAGCAATGAAGGAAATTAAGTAGACATATTTTCTTGTTAACTTAGTAAAACTTAAAAATTGAAATCATTTCCTTTAGAAAGAAACACTAATTTCTTCTTCAGTTAAACTTCATTTAATAGTAAAATTGAACAGCATTTTCATGTTATGCATTATGTGTTTTGAAAAAGTTTTAATTGCATGCTTAAAATTTGGTATTTGACTATGTTCACAATCATCCAGTAAATGTTTGTTATGTAATGTACAAAAATGAAGCACAGCCCAACCCTCGTAAATATATACATACGTAATTTCTAGAAAAACAATGGTAAGACCACGGTCTCCACTTTATAGACAGAGGAAGTGAGATGCAAGAGAATACAACCTTGAGGGTCCAGACCTGCCTGGGCTAAGCAGTCCAGGACAACTTGCAGCCACAAGTGAGACCTGACAGAGAGAGCACTGAGAGAATTTGAATCTTAGCTCTACGACAAGCATGCTAGTTGACAGGCTTCCGGGGCTGTAGCTTAGCATCTGCACCACAAGGTTCCATATAATGCCATCTGAAGAGGAAACGAGGGCCCACAACAGTGCATTTTCTTGAAACTATTTTAAAGCATTTGCTTAAATAAATCACATGTAGGATTGCTGGTAGAGACTGTCAGTTTTACAGGTACAGAGAGACCTATGCTGCAACTCGGGAGAATGTCAAGGGAATACTGGTTAGCCGTTCAATACAGAAAGCAAAAGAAACCAGAGAGCACCTCAGAAATGAGACAGGAAAGCCTGTCATAAGAGGCCAAGTGAGAGGGTGAGTGAATGGACAGATGTTTTGGACCCAGGCTTCAGCAGTGATTAAACACACACACACACACACACACTCCTGTCTTCCTGCAGCTGCATTCTAGGGAGAAGAGACAGGTAATACATGAATAAAATACGTAACGTTCAGAAAGTAGAAAGTACTCTAAAGAGAATAAAGTGCTGATAAACAGAACTGAGATTTTAAAACCAGACAGATCTTACGTATAAAATGACAGGTAACGATGATACAATATAATATAATAATATAAGGAATATAATAAACTGTATAGCCTCATGGGGACAGAGCACTCTAGGTAGAAAGGTTCAGGTGTGTCTGAAAAGTGGCATTGTAGCCTAGTAGCCACGGTGAAGTAGCATGGGGGTCAGGTAGAAGGAAACAAAATAGTACAGATCGTCCACTAAATTTGAGGAGCGTGAAAAGTCACACACCAATTTGAATCAAAGCTATTTAAACTGTCATGCTAGCTGTTTTGTGGGGGGTGGCATAATTAGGAGTTCAGGGTCATTCTTAGCTACACAGTAAGTCCTAGGAAGCTTTAGATATGTGAGACTCAGTCTAAAAATCTAAGCGAGAAAGAAGGAAGAAAGAAAAACAAAAGACAAGTTTAGGGTCAAAACCTGTTGAAGCAAGTTTAAGATAGATTTCAAAGAGAATAGTTTTAATTCCATATTTTTTTTCCTGACTAGAGAGTTGGGAAAGGATAGTGATTGCTGGAAGGATAATGTGAGTTCCAGAAAAGTGAGGGAAAGTCACCATATTTGTAAACCAATCAAGAAAATATTTAATGATGTAGAAAGACTGTCCAGCAGGGGGCAGTAGCGAGTAATATAGCCCTTGGTATTAACACTTGGACCTTATCATTGTTGTGGGGCCTTCTTAGACATTATATTTGCCATCATCCCTGACCTTGGTCACTCCTCCATACACCTGTAATACTCCCTCAGCTTTAACAACCAGAGTTTCTTCCCGCCATACCAAATGTGCCCTAGGGAGAAGAGGTGGGAAACGGTGATATCTGCCTCTGATTGAGAGTAACTAGTACTGACTAACCACGTGAGTTTCAAGATGGAGTGGATTTAGGGAGGACGAGTAAACCAGTTGGAGATAGCGAAGAAGGCAGACAGTCCCAGGTCCAAAACTGGGGGGGTGGGGGAGTAAAAAGAAAATTATCTCCACCTGAAAGAGGTAGCTGTTTGGAGTTCAGAGAACAAAACCACAGGTGTTTAGAGGGATATTCAAAATGACTTCCCGGTGACTGAGTTTCCAGCGATTGTAGCAGCAGGATTTCCAGACAAGGTCTGAATGGGAGAATGGGCCTGAGAGAGGGAGGAGTAGAGAGACATACAGAATGGGCATGTTGAGCATCTTAATGTTCTCTACTACTTTATCAGTAGTGGGAACCCAGAGGTGAATGGTCTTAGTAAAAGCATACCATTTAGGGTCACCCCGTCGCCTCTTCTCTCCTGCATCCGATGGTGTGGAAGCTCTCTAGAGCGCGGAGATAGCTTATGATTTTTTCTTATTTTATTTTTGGTTTTGTTTTTATTGTTAAGACAGGGTTTCTCTGTGTAGCCCTGGCTGTCCTGGAGCCCACTCTGTAGAACAGGTTGGTCTTGAACTCAGGTATCTGCCTGCTTTGCCTCCTGAGTGCTGGGATTTAAGGCAGTGCCACCACCGCCTGCTGGGATTCTTTCCAGTTGCTAAATTTGATGCATTCCTGAGTTCCTTGACTCTCCTAGGTGTAGGAAATTGAAATACAAAGTCCTGTGAGTTTGAGAAGTAAGACATAGGTGCCCATAATTTCAGCAGGAAAGATTACTGCCCAGTCCTTGCTAGAAGACAGGAGCGTAGACCTGAACAAGACTAACACGGGTTCCCAACGAGGTCTACTTGTCCATGAGGAAGTCACTGGATTGCTGAGAGTGTAGGGACAAAGCAGACATGGTGGCTCCCACTCTTAATTCTAGCACTTTAGAGGGAGAGGCAGAGAGGAGTGAGTGGATAGCCAGCTTATTTTTCTAGGGTCATCTTGTGATAAAAGTTGCAGTCCTGTAGATGTTACTTAATAAGTTACACAAGTTTCAGGGACCACTTCTGCACATTTTATTACAGTTTTTAAATTTTTATTTGTTTAGCTTTTTAGGCAGTCGCATATCATAGCAGGCTGATCTGGACATAACTGACTGCAGTCCTCCTGCCGTCAGCCTCCCGAGTGCCGAGGGTGCACATACACACCACACACCCAGCTTCATACCATTTCAAATGTGAATGGACTCTAAACGTGAGTCACAGACTATAAATGTGCCATTATTCAGCCTTTTTTGTTTGTTTCTTCCTTTTTAAGCTCAAGGATGGTTTTATTAGTTTAAAAGGAAAGCCTCCAGTGGATGTGCGCTATAAATCTTGACAGCGCCCAGAGACTAACAGAGAAGAAAAGAAAGCCTTGCCATGAGAGTTTAGTTGGCATGGTGCCAGCACGTGATGGGGAGCCCATGTACCAGAAAAAGCACTTGGGCTCTGGCTGGCATCTGCTGGGAGACAGAAAAGAAGAAGGAAAACTCAGAACTCTGAAAGATAAGACTGACCCAACAGAACATCATGGCAGCTTGGAGGAACTTTTATTTATTGAATTTTTTTAAAAAAACTACTCACTTTGTAATTTTCTTCAGAGTTTTCAGAAGACTTAATAATTAATACCCATTGTCTCCACAAGATGGAGTAAAACTTCTAGCTTACAAACAAAGTTGAAGTTTGATTTTTTTCCATCATTTATGTTTGTCTGGAATAACCTAAGCCATTAATAATTATATATTAGATCTTGGAAACAACTGTGGTAATTGAGACAGTTTCCCTGTGTGTTAAAGTGGTTAGTTTTTAAATTTAATTTTTTTTTAATGGAAAATACACTCTTAAGACAAAAAACCTTTGTAATACCCCTTCCCTTGTGAGAATATAAGAACCAAATAAATGATTAGGCAGTCGGGGGTTCGTTGAGCCTCAACACTGGGCAGGTGGGTGTGGCTG
>JAQHUG010000172.1:3310453-3342681 GCA_028555095.1 Dicrostonyx torquatus | reverse complement strand
TGTGCACGGCCTTCCTGCTGGTGTTCCAGGTGTCGTCCCCCAGTCACACAGCACGGAACAGTGTAAATGTGCACGGCCTTCCTGCTGGTGTTCCAGGTGTCGTCCCCCAGTCACACAGCACGGAACGGTGTAAGTGTGCACGGCGTAAGTGTGCACGGCCTTCCTGCTGGTGTTCCAGGTGTCGTCCCCCAGCCACACAGCACGGAACGCTGTAAGTGTGCACGGCCTTCCTGCTGCTAGAACTTGCTCTCTAAAGTTTACCCTCACTGGACTTAGTTTGGGGAGGATCTTTGAAGATTTCGTTCTTTGGATGATGGTTTTAATCTTTCAAGAATCAGCGGAAGCTCTTGTAAATGTTGCCATGAGATTGAATACCTGATGTGTTCACCTGTTAATTTTTTGGAGATTGTCTCTTCTCTTTTCACTGCCTTTGGAAAAAAATGACAAAACTCAGCTTTTATGTAACTAGTAAATCTTGTCTGAAGGAATAGCTGTGGTTTGCAGGAGAGGCGCTCACCCACTCTGCACGCGAATCATCATTGTTTCCTTTCCAAAGGGTGGCGCCCGGTCCCCAACCGACACCCCTCTCTGGGGCGCTCCACTCGAGCACATGGAGTTCTTAGGCTTATGGGCGACACATTTCTTCCGTCCTAACGGGCAGCACCAGGATAGGAGCCAGAGCCTTGGGAGCCACAGAGCTCTTAGGTGCTGCCTCACATGCCAGTGCTGTGTCCGCTTCCATCATGACCAGGAAGCATGTGCTTTCTCTTCCGGTACTGTTCTTCCCGATCATCTGTTGTAGGGCAAGTCAGGGTCTCTTAGTGGGAGCTGCTATCCTTAGGCTGAAAACTTTGGTTGTTGACATTTTACTTTTGACTCCAGCGTACATCAGACATTCAGTGAACTAGTTATTCGGTAATTACTATAACGGCGTTTAAAGTAAAAAAGTTGTAAATTCAGTTCCAGGACAGCTACAAAGCTACAGATAAACGCTGTCTCAAAAAAAAAAAAAGTCATAAATTCTTGCCAAAATAAAAATTATTTGTGTTCTTCTTTGCTTTTGCTATATGTGAATATAAACCTTAGCTCTGAATACATAGGTGTCTTCTATAATTTTGTTCACACGAGCTATCTTTGGCTGTAGAGATAGACTTCCTTAGCTTGTGAGAGAGGACAAGGTCACTGAAGGCTTCTCCGTGTTTTTCGGCACTTCCCCGGGGGGTTTATTTATGTCTGGTAATTTTGAGGCACCATTGTCTAGCCTTTCAGATCTGTCAGTGGAAACAGCTTAATTTCTGTTGTGTTACAAACCAATTGTGTTGGTTTTTTTGATGTTGGTGTCCAAGTGTTGTTTCTTTTGTATGATTGAGTAGAGTACAAATTGTTTTAGCCTTCCAATTTTTGAGATGAAAATGAGCTTTTTTTTATTTGCCTTGCTATTATGTAAGCAGTGGGAATGTTCTTTCTGCTATTGTGTTACTTCTCAGAACTCTTGGCATCACTCGTTCCCTGGTCGTTGTGTGTGAGAGTGCTCTGTCCGGCTCCAGTAAGAGTGTGCTCTCACATTCCTAGAGCAGCCTTTTCCTAACCGGGCTTCTGTGCTTGAGTGCGCTGTGCACTGCCGCCTGGCATACTGCTCACTGGAAGTGCAGGAAGCAAAGCTTAGCTGTTTAAAGACAGGCTCCTTCTGTTTTCAGAGATGACTTTTAAAAGCTGTGCTTCTCACATGCAACTCTTCATGTTTATTCACTGAAGTGTTCAGAGTGTGCTATCTCTACTTTTCTCTGTGGGGATGACTTTAATGCAAAGTGCAGATTAAATATGAGAGTGGGAAACTGAGAAGAATTTAAACCAGTCCCTAGTTGTTCTTGAGCTCGTCATGTGGGTAGTCTTTCAAAAATAGATTAAAGGTTGATATTCTTTTGTTTTTCGAGGCAGGGTTTCTCTGTGTAGCAGTCCTGACTGTCTTGGAAGCCCAGGCTGGCGTTGGTCTCACAGAGATCCTTCTGCCTCTGCTTCCTGAGTGCACCACCACCACCCGGCCAACAGTTTATTCTTCTTTGACATCATGGACATTCATTGTCACTTAACTTGCTCAAACCTAGAAAAATCATTGATACTTCAAAACCAAGATAATTGCATCATAGTTACACCTGATAATTCCTTTCTTGCTCACCATTCTTTCTGTTACCTTCAAATAGCCATGTTTTATCTTACCCCTCTCCCCATCCCACAGAAGGGGAGGATTTATTTGGCTTATGGTTTGAGGGGATACAGTCCTTTGAGGCAGTGAAGGTGACAGGACCGGCTCCTGCCATGGCATTTGCTTCTGCATCATGTCAGCGTTTATAGGAAACAGCAGGAACTGAAGGCGGACCCACTTCCTTCAGCATCTTGACCTTATTCCCCCAATCTTTCACAGTCTGACAAAGCAGCACCACTAGCCAGGAACCAAGCATTCAAATATGTGAACTTGTGGGGGACATTTTGTGTCAAACCATGTTTTAACTCTTAACTCACTGCTGTTGAACAAAGTGGACTCTAAGATGTGAAAGAAGCCACAGGCATAGCGTGAAAGGGGAAGAGGGGTAGCAGAGAGTTACTTTAGTTTTACCTCCTGTGTGGATGAGTTTTGGAAAATAAAGTGGGGGCGGGGGCGGGGGCAGGGGCGGGGGCTGTTAAGCCTCACATTAGCAAAATTAGCCCAGAGCAGAGAAATGTAGCCACTGCTAGTCTGACCCACTCTTAGGATTTATGTGAAAAGAGGTGCAATTATTCTTGTAGCTTTAACCTTTTTTGTGTTTTAACCTCTTAAAAACATAATCAGAGCTATAAAAACATAACCAAATATTAGGGAATGTTATGAAATGTGTTTGAAACTGACAAAGGAGATACAAAGGATGCACTTGTAATTCTATTCTTAAAGGAAATTTCTCTATAAAGAAGTCTGTTTTTCTAGGAGAAACTTAATATGACTTTTCTCTGTGTTTATTTGAGATTTTGATTGCTTCCATTAAACTCGTGAACAGTGAGCATCTGTGGATGGTAGAGGGCTGGAAGGGCACCTGTTAGACTAGTCTGTGTTGTGTGTGGAAATACTGGAAAGGCCAGCAAGACTGGTTATTTTCCTTGTCTAGGAAGTGTTGTGGCTCTTAAACTTAGAAGACAGTTATTTTAAACTAGTTTACTGTTTCCTAGGATTTCCACTTAAACAGAGTAAATTTGGAAGAATCTGCAGGAATGGAAAATTCTCCAGCTGGTGCTAGACCAAAGAGGAAAAACAAGAAGTCTTATGATTTAACTCCAGTTGATAAATTTTGGCAGAAACATAAAGGAAGGTAAATGAGAAATATCAGTAATTAAAATGTTTATTCTTTAAACAGAACCGAAGCGCTGCCTGACCTAGGACACAGTCAACACAATCAGTGATTTTTAAAAAATATTTTTATCTAATTAAATCCATCCTCATTGATGAGTGTCAATATTGCTCCATTTCTTTTGTTTCTTTTCTTTTTTTCTTTTTAACTCGGGATATATTTAGAGAATTTTGAATACCAATGCTTTTTCACAGATACTATGTATGGAAAAAGAATACATTGTTATGAACGTCATCATTATTCTCTCATATTTTACTTTGATCACGAATCAAAACTGAAGAAACAAATGAACTCCCATGTGCCAAGCTGTACTACTCCAGATTCATACCCAGATGATTGCATTCCTACCACAGAGACCCTCTGCATCCCTGTTTCCATACAGCAACACAATAGCAGGGAAAGAGCACGAGATTACACGTCCACCAGGAGATGGACAGATAATGAAAACATCATGTACACTACACACTCAACCATAAAGAAAACGTTTTTCTTGATTCCTCTGGCTTCCTTAATGTTTGTAGGACCATGTCACTTCAGACACTCACCCTGAACGCTGCAGAGGTCTTTCTGACCTTGAGCCTGACACACAGACAGGCCTTTCATTTGACTTGTGATAGAAAAACTTTGGGGCCATACTTTTCCTTTTTGTTCATATTGTCCCCATACTAACCCCATCCTATATTCATGGGGAGGCCGAGCCTGTGTCTGAAGTCCAGAGATGTAGTCAGTCATAAGAAACAAGGAGTGACAAGATTACAGCGATTTGCCTCATGGTGTAGACCAGTGTGGACATCCCATTGTTATGTCCTTTTCAGTACCTTATGGGTCAGTAAATGCTGTGAAATTATCTAGTTGCCATTGTGTCCAGAGAAGTTCTAAACAAAGAAAACTATTTCTCTAAGAAATAACACAATGCTTTTCATTAATGATTTTGGAAGCATTTTAAATGTGTGTCTGTAAAGATATGGGTGTGTCTCTGTCCTTGGTCTGTGTGCTTTGTGTCCCCATCATCCATTGTATTTAAAGAGAGTAGAATATAGCTGTACTTTAACATGCTGGAGGGTTTTGTGTATTTACTTTTTTTTTCTTTTTACTTAAAACTTAAAAAAAAAAATGTAAAGAAAGCCATGTGTAACAAGGATTTGGCTTCTCAGCAGGAAGCTGTTACTGTCTTTTTTTGACTATGGTAGTTTGAGATACTATTAAAATTTTTAAGTAATATCTTTACTTTGGAATTAGTGTCTATGTTTTCTTCTTTAATGGTGGCATATGTGAAATCGCATATCATCAGAGAGGCCTTCGGCGAGTATGGAGAGGTTGGGAGTGCTCTCTTTACCGGAGCACATAAGAGTGCTGTTTTTAAAATTATGCTTGAGTAGTTTGTTTTTTTTTTTAAGTTAAGCATTTATTGAGCAGAAGGAGAGAGAGAGAGAGAGAGGGAAGGGAAGGAAAGGAAAGGAAAAAGACAGAAGAGAAGAGAGAGAGAAGGGAAAAGGGAGAGAGAAGGGGGGGAGGGACACGGGAGACCATCTGTGTCTCCCTAGAGCAAGGGACAGAGAGCTTGAGTAGTTTTTTGATATTGCTAATTTCAGTGGCAGTATTTATTTAATGCTTAAATATACTTGTCTTCCTTTGATTTCAGTCCTGTAATTAAATAATAAGATATATATATATATATATAGTTGAAGAGAAATAGTTGAAGAGAAATAAGATATATATATAGTTGAAGAGAAAATGTGATTTCATTAAGGAGAAGGCTGGAAGTAAAATTTAAGTTTGTTCAGATTTCTGATCTTGATATAAACTTAAAATTACATTGCATTATTTATGTTTTCTGTTTTCTACCCATGTTATATGTAAAATATATTCAAAACTATGTGTTTTTAAAGTAATAATCTTGTATATATTTGCAAAACACAAATCTATTACTACTGTCTGACAGCCCCTTCCCAGAAGTCGCAGAATCAGTCCAGCAAGAGCTCGAATCCTACAGAGCCCAGGAGGACGAGGTGAAACGACTGAAGAGCATCATGGTAAGGTCCTGCGTGCATCCCGGAGCAAGGGTGGAGGAAGGAAAAGTGTTCACTTCCTGTCCCCTCGGAAAAGGTCAAGGCCACTTAGTACTTGAATAACAACATAGTCATCATCAACTTCCTTAAGGGTGATGTTTTTGAGGGCTGCCTCACACTGGAACACGGGGCTAGCCTCAGACTCACGGCAGTCCTGCCTAAGCAGCCACAACCAGCCTTAATATTCTTTTTCCAAAACAAATTAAATATTAAGAAGAAACTGTTTTAAGGCATGGGTTGTGATTTGAAATAATACAAGTAATATTACATTTAGAGATGTGTACGCCAGGGTTGCTCGTTCTTCCATACTGTGAACAGAATTCATCTGTGAGCCTGAGTCCTGTGTCTCAGCAGCCAGTGTCTGGGCAATTCCTGTTTGGCAGTGCCAGCTGATCCTTTCCACACTCCTGCTAAACTGGTGGCCACTAGAACCTTTCTGTAGTTGTCAAAATGTGTGTGCTTACAGCCCCCCAAAGGATACTGTTCATGTAGGTGACCCAATTTATTATTGCTTATCTTTATTATTATCTTTGGGATGTGTTGACTTTTCTGCTTGGGCCTGGCGATGGTACAGTTCTAAGAGCCTTTCCATCCCTTCACAGGGTCTAGAAGGAGAGGACGAGGGAGCCATCAGCATGCTCTCTGATAACACTGCCAAGCTCACATCAGCTGTCAGGTGAGCGCATGATATGTCCCCTTTGCAGTCTTCCCGATGATGGGCTTTACTTTGGTAGATAAAAATCTTGAATAACTTCCACAATAGGAAACAGTAGGCAACAGCAGCTGCACCTCGGAGTCTGAAGACGTGAAGGCTTTGATCACATTTAAACTGATCTCTGTTCCTCTCAGCTGCAGTAGAGTAACTGCCTCTATGAATAGTTAGCAATTTCCAACTCAGGTAATTTTACTAGGAAAACAGTATTAATGATGAAGTGGAATCAGTCACTGTTATTTTTGCTATTGCTACCGCTATTAATTCAGTTGAAACAGGTTTTCATTACTTTTAGAACTATAGGTAAAAACTTGTTTCTGTTAACCTCATTTTATTCTAAACCCCGAAATGTTGGAAGCAGAATGTGCAGCTGTAGAAGTAATGAGTTGGCAGCAGACTATTGTAAGATAGTGTTCACCTGTGTTACTAAAGGATGGGATCAAGCCTGGGACTCTAGTTGAGTGGACATCTTAACTTGTCACTTTGGTTCAGTGTTCTGAGTTTCCTCATGAGCACCAGGCAGGGGTTTTGTTGAGGTCTGCATTACTTTCTTAGAAATTCTGTGGTTAATTTTCGGTTTTTTGTAACTTATAGTTCTTTGCCAGAACTCCTTGAAAAAAAAAGACTTATTGATCTCCATACAAATGTTGCCACTGCTGTTTTAGAACACATAAAGGTAAATGTAACTTTTTCCCTCCACAATCCACTGATATCTCTTCCTGTCTCATTGAGCGTCTCTTAACATTGTAAGGTGTAATTACAGGAAGCAGCAGGGCTGTTCCTGTTCTGCAAATGAGGGAGCCTCAGAACCCAGGGAGACCACTTTACTAATTAGTGGTTGGGCTACGGAATCAAAACACTAGCTCTACATTGACTGTTCTTACTGGTAATAAACAGCCATGTATCTAACCATCGGCAATATTGATGGTTGTTCTTTGTGTTTGGCATGGTTTCACAGTGTGACTGACCTCAGCCTTACTATATCCTTTTCTGTTGTGTTCCTGGTTGTTACTTCCCTTCTTGTCATCATGGACCGAGGGTCAGTGTCTAAATCAGTGTTTCTAACCATAATATAATATCAGCTGCCAGTATCATTTTAGATTTTTCTAATAGTCACATTAAATGGGCAAAATAAGGAAAATTTATTTTAGTATATTGTACATAATCACTAATGTCCATAATAATAGTATTTCAACATATATTCTGTTTATAACATGAAATATTTTATATCCTCTTTTACATAAGATATCTGATAAGTTCATAGTATCTTTACGGGCATATCACATCTTAATTCATATCAGCCTTAAACCCCTGATCTCCCTGACTTCACCTCTCAGGTACTGAGACTATGTACTACAGTGCCCAGCATAGGAATCCTTTTTTGATTTGATACTGCTTAAAATACACTAAAGTTCACTAATTACATGACTCATTTGTGTAACTGGATTCTGAAGCTTTTGGCTTTAGACGTCTGTTAACTTAAAACACTTTGCTTTCTCTCGTAAGACAATGACTTTTGAAACAAATACATTGGAGCTTATCAGTATCGTCTTCATAGTTCTTTTCTTATAGTTACCACACATGAGCTTGCTTGATGAGTTCTTCAGTATTTTGCTGTTGTTAGTTCTCAAGACATCCAGTTAAATCCTGTGGCCAAACAGACTTGAGGACTTGCTTTCCACTCCTCCGTGTAACGCATTTGAAACACGCTGAAAGAGGAGAGTATGTGCTGTGTTGGGGGCTGCACCACCAGACCCTGAATTTCCTGTCAACAACTTGTTTTCTTCTGCTCTGAGCAGGAGACTCTGATGGCAGGGGAGTGGATTCTGATGGGTCTGCAGCTGAAAGATCCCAGGAGCTGGGGTATGGCCAGAGCAGTATATAAGCTGCCCCTGAACACAATAAAGGGGGAATTCCTGTTTCAAGGATGACCCATGTCTCTCTCTCTCTCTCTCTGTGTGTGTGTGTGTGTGTGTGTTTAAATCTACAGCGCTTGTTGCTGTAGCAGAGGTTCCCAGTCCCCAGCATGGTGTAGGCCACAACCAAGACTTGCAAACTGTCTCTCATAGTGCAGGCGCCCCACTACAGGCGTAGTACCGTAGTACGGGTGAACAGTGCAGTGCTGCTCACCAAAGATGCAGAAAGCACCTTGATTGGTTTTGTTTTTATTTTGAGAAGGAACTTAGACATTTTATTTGTTAATCATTTAAAAAGCACTAGAAAATAATTGATACATAGATAATGGACATTATGCAGTATGGAATTGAGCCTGCATAATTTCTGTTCAGCTGACACTTTGATATTATTGATACTCAGTATTTTTCACATTCTCATAGATATAAAATGTAATTGTGAAGTCTGTTTCTGTTAGTGTCTTCATTTCCTTATGTTGCTCCTCTGTTAATTGGCAAAAAAAACCTTTTCCACCTGTTTAAGTGAGGTCATTGTCTGCTGCAGAGATAACATTCTGTGTAAAACCAGGTGAAAAGTTGTTCTTTTCTTCCTGCTAAGTGTAAGACAGAAAATCCAATACAGAAAGTAAAAAGTTAACCTCCTAAGCTAATACAGTATATCTAATAAATTATAATTATGTAATTAAAACTCTATGATCCATTCAACAAACACTTTTGACTATAAAATAAATTCTAGGGGCTGGAGAGATGACTCACTTAAGAGCGCTTGTTGCTGTAGCAGAGGTTCCCAGTCCCCAGCATGGTGTAGGCCACAACCATATGTAACTTCAGATCCTGGGTATCTGATGCTCTCTCCTGGTTTCTGAGGGCACACAAGTGATACACAGACATACATACAGGCAAAACACTCATGCACATAAAATAAAAATAAATATTAAAAAAATCTAGGTAGTGTGACATTTGTTTATAGTTCTGTGAATACTTTGAGGCTTAACTCTAGTCCCACATTTTTCTTTGGTTATGATTTTGTTTCATTATCAAAAGTTTATTAATGCTTATGTATTATTTTCTGACTTCTCTTAGCTCTGAAGGCCAGGAAAATGTCAAGCTCCACTCCTGCTACTAAACTAGCTTGCATGACCCCAAATAGCTAATTGTACCTATAGGAAATTTGATTTGACTTTATATCTCTTCACAGATGTATTCTTCCACCATGTGTCTTTATGAATACACTCTATAACAGTAGGCCAGACTAGAACTTTGGTTTTAGAAGATTTTGGTTAAAGAGCTTACTTATTCAGCCATGTTTATTGGATGACCATATCTCTGGTCATGCTCTAAAAATGCTCTAGTAAACATAACAATTTCTTCCTTTTATAGAGTTTATATTACAATGAAAATAAAGTAAATATCATGGGAAAAAGATGTCAGGATGTGATCTTAGAACAGCAAAGCAGATGAATAAGAGGCAACAAAGAGCAACTGGCAGGCCAGGTCTGAGGTTAAGTGGTTAAGGAAGTAAGTCAGCCTTGATGGGTGCCATTTGAGTGGAGTTCTGAATCACTAGAAGCAGCCAGCTAGTGGAGATCTCTAGGCAGAAGGAGTAATAGCTGTAAAGTAATGGGCATGTCTGAGGACCTGCAGGGCTTTACTGAGGAGACAGTGATAGAATAGGAAGTCCAAAAGGTAAGGATTTCATTATGATGGAGTCGTGTGAGGATATTTCAAACGGCAAGTGTGTTGAGGGAGAGGTAGAGAGTTGTGAAAATAAGCTTGAAGTAGAAAACTGTGTAAGAAAATGGTGCCGTATAAAGTACACTTTGCATGTGACAGTCCTTGTGATTGTCTTTTCACACTGTGATTTGGATGCAATTTCAGAACTGGTTTATGCCAGTAGAGGGTGTCTGTGTCAGATAGTTTACTATATCATCACTCCTGACCTAAGCAATTGTACCTGAAAGACCCTATGGTTTTAGGAAAGTGCTTTGTCTAGGGTTGTTGATTCTATACAAAGGGCATCTTAGGCTACAAGCTAATTTGTCACTCAAGAACTAACATGCTTTTATATTTAAAAGACTTGTATGCAAGTAAACTTGTTGATCAGCAATCAGGAAGTAGGAAAACCATGTGTGTTAACAAAGAAAACAGAGGTTTAAAACACAGAGTATGTAAAATAAATGAGCATTCAACAACAATTCTTTATTAGATCAAAGTGAACTACTAGCATCACTTAAACCCTCAGAAGATTAGAATATTTCCCCAATCCTTATCCAGCTACAGTGCCTTTTAATGTTCCATTGAAACATCAATTATATGTGATGGCCAGGACTTCTAAAGAGATCAGTTTCCTTGTGTCCTGCCTCAGAAAATGAACGAAGGGGATATATAAAGCAACTGTAATCTAAATGTGTGCTTGTGCATTTGTATACACATACATATTAAAGTAAAGCAGCAGGCAGCTGTTGAAAGCAGTGCTCTGTGCTGTTTCTTCAGATGGGGGCAGGAGGGCTTGAGAAGGAATAGTCGTGTATTGGCTTCCTGGTCCTGCTTAGTTGTTCTAGGTGCATATTGATTCTCAGTGTCTACAGATGAATTCCAGTCCTGTTGAGTAAACCACATATGTACAAGTTATCCTGATGTAACAAATTCTATTAAAATACATGTATAGCAAAATTGAAATTTTTTTGTCTGTCTAGAGCCCTCTTTTAATATTGGCTATCATTTTTATGTTCCTAACCAGTAAGTATTTTTATTGTCAAAATATTATGCTTTTTATGTAGAGTTCTTAGATCATTCTATTAATGAGACCTAGAAATTGCTCATAACTAAGCATGCAAACCACTCGGCAGACAATGCCCCATCCCCCTAAACATGGTTACTACTCTTCCGGCCTGTTTCCATTAAGTTTGACTTTTTAGAGTTCACATATAAGTGACACATGTTAGGTTGTCTCTCTGGTTTATCTGACAGCATCGTGTTCTCAATCACATCCATTATATATGACTTTTCTGCACCTCCTGTGCTTGTTGTAAGTGCAGGACTTCATACTCCTAACAGTACATTTTAAGCACACGCAAAGTGTATTCTTTCTTTTGACATTGTTTTATATCATAAACATGAAGAAATAAGAGGGGAAGTTTCAAAGAGCATCACAAATACCTCTACTAACTGTAGCCCTTCTGTTTATTGTCCTTTTTAAAAATATGTTTTTGTTTTTTTTTTGTTATTCTTATTCATATATTTGTATGTATGAGCACATGCATGCTGGTGTCGTCAGCTGCCAGAAGACATCAGATCTCTGGGAACTGGAATTGCAAGTAGCTGTGAGCTGTTGGGTGTGGGTGCTGGGAACTGAACTTGGTCCTCTGCAAGAGCAGCAGACATGCCTACTTGCTGAGCCATCTCTCCAGTGCCTTGTCTTTGGGTTTTAATTATGAGCCTTCATTTATTTTAGAGTACTTTTAAGTTTACATTGAAAAAAAAAAAAGAAAAAAGATTGAGCATGCCTAGCTTGTGTAAGACCATAGGTTCAATCAGTTGTACCACAAGGTGGGATTAGAATGAAACATAAAAACAGTTCCTGCATAACCTGCCACTCACACCTAATGTAATATTACCAATAGTTTCTCCCATTAGTAAGAATATGCATTAGTGTAGCATGTTTGGTAAATCAGTATTAATATTTATGCATTCTTGTTAGTTTGAGTCCTTCCTTAATTTACCTTGGAATTTATTTTTGTGATATATATTAACTCTAAGTTTTGATGACTGTAGGGTGGACTAAATCTACAATTACAGTATCAGATGGGGTAGTCTCAGGATCCTAAAATCACCCCTGTCCCACTGTTCATCTTTACTTCTCCCTATATGCTCATCTTCCGCTAGAGACCTAGCAACCATTGATCACTGTGCTGATTGCATACTATCATATTTTCTAAGATGCCATGTCAGAATCATACAGTGCACAGACTTTTCAGATTGGCTTCTTTCACCTAACATGTATTTAAGATTCCTCTCATCTTTTCATGGCTTTTAGTCCCTTTGGTTTAATCTCTGAATAGTATTCGGTTGTGTTGTGTGGTGTTCTTTTGCATTCTCTAGCAATAAATGAAAGCTGTGCGCTGTATCCCTCTCAGCATCTGGTATTGTCAGTATTCAGGAGTTGGCCATTCGAATAGCTATGTCATGGTATCTCATTTTAATTTGTGTTCTCTTCATTTCCTCCTTAAAGGTCTCCATCATCCTCATAAAGTTACATTTAAAATTATTTTCTTCTTCTTCTGGATTAGGATGATCAAGTCTTCCTGTTAGATGACCACTGGATGCTGGTGTTACCATGTTGCTTTTAGATTGTTGGATGAATTCCCGCATTGGAACCTACCCATCTCTTCCTTCAGTTGGTGACTGTAGTGTCTTTGCATCTTGGTCTAATCCTTGCAGTGACTGTCTGTGTCTTGGGAACTGTTCTTGGTCTGCTCTGTACTGTCACTGTCTGTGTCTCCTAGAGCCACTGAGGTCTCTCTTGGCCTGCTCTCTTTTTTTCTGCTTTTTAATTGATTTTATTAAGCTATACATTTTTCTCTGCTTCCCTGCCTTCCTCCCACCTCCCCTTCAACCCTCTCTTATGGTCCCCATGCTCCCAATTTACTCAGAAGATCTTGTCTTTTTCTACTTCACATTTATATTAGATCCAGGTATGTCTCTCTTAGGGTCCTCATTGTTGTCTAGGTTCTCTGGGATTATGATTTGTAGGCTGGTTTTCTTTCCTTTATGTTTAAAAACCACTTATGAGTGAGTACATATGATAATTGTCTTTATGGGTCTGGGTTACCTCACTCAAAATTTGCCTGCAAATTTCAAGATGTCATTATTTTTTTCTGCTATTTAGTACTCCGTTTTGTAAATGTACCACGTTTTCCTTATCCATTCTTTGATCGAGGGGCATTTAGGTTGTTTCCAGGTTCTGGCTATGACAAACTAAGCTGCTATGAACATTGTTGAGCACATGTCCTTGTGGATATATATACCCAAAAGTGGTATTGCTGGGTCTTGGAGAAGGTTGTTTCCTAATTTTCTGAGAAATCTCCACACTGACGTCCAAAGGGGGCTGTACCAGTTTGCATTCTCACCAGCAGTGCAGGAGTTTTCCCTTTACCACACAACCTCTCCAGCATAGGTTGTCATCAGTGTTTTTGATCTTGGCTATTCTTACAGGTGTAAGATGGAATCTCAGAGTTGTTTTGATTTGCATTTCTTTGATGACTAAGGATGTTGAGCATTTTGTTAAGTGTCTTTCAGCCATTTGAGATTCTTCTGTTGAGAGTTCTCTATTTAGGTCTGTACTCCATTTTTTATTTTATTTTATTATTGTTTTAAAAGATTTATTATACAGTGTTCTGTCTGTCTGTATGCCTGCCCACCAGAAGAGGGCACCAAATCTCATTACAGATGGTTGTGAGCCACCATGTCGTTGCTGGGAATTGAACTCAGGATCTCTGGAAGAGCAGTCAGTGCTCTTAACCTCTGAGCCATCTCTCCAGCTCCTGTACTCCATTTTTAAATTGGATTATGTGTTCTTTTGATGGCCAATTTCTTGAGTTCTTTTGTATATTTTGGAGATCAGTTCTTTGTCTAATATGGGTTTGGTAAAGATCTTTTTCCATTCTGTAGTCTGCCATTTTGTCTTGTTGACCATGTCCTTTTCTTTACAGAAGCTTTTCAGTTTTAAGAGGTCCCATTTATTAATTGTTTCTCTCAATGTCTGTGCTACTGGGGTTATATTTAGGAAGTGGTCTCCTGTTTGACCTGCTCTCTTGGTCCTCTCTGTGTAGTAGCAGGCTGTGTTTCAGAGTTCCACTGAGGTTGCGAGGGATAGGAGGGTTTGGGGGCAGAGTGGGACTTGTAGCTTTCAGGGTCCAGTGGATGGAATAGGGGTATTGGAGCAGCCTACCTGCAGGAAACTCCCCTGCTGGCTGGCTAGTGAAGCCAAGCAATTTCCGTTTTCTTGATGACATATGGCACATCTTTTCTTACTTTTCTGGTAAGGTATCATTCATAGATCTTGTCTTTGGTAGTGTATCTGACAACTATAACCATATCCAAGACTCTCTGTTTTCTTGTAATAAACAAGATTTTTCTTCTTCTTCTCGTTGTCTTAGATTTTACTATATGTATGGTCCCTTTCAGTCTGTGCGTAGCTTTGTGTATGTGACTGTTTACTTGTCCTAACACCATTTATTGAAAAGTGTCTCAGTTGTGTTGATTTTATGAAAATTTGATTAACTATATTTCTGTGGGTCCTTTTGGTGGGGTTTCTTTTCTCTTACAATGAACTGTTTGTCAATTATTTGATCAACACCACACTCGGATGATTATGGTAGCCTCTCAAATCTTGTAGTCAAATAATGTCATTCTTCCAAATTTAATCTCCTTCCTTAATCTGTTGGCTCTCATACATCTCTTGCCACTCCATGTCATCACTAAAATTATCTCTTGATACTTACGTAGTAACTGACGGAGCTTTGTGTCAAACAGAAAGGATTGGCAACCTGACAGTGTTGGATGTTTTTCTCTGTGATCCTTTCTTGGAATTGTTGATGCTAATATAATTGGTAGTTGTACTTTAGGCATTCAGTAGTTCACGGTGGTATATAACTTATATCCTACAATTTTGCCAATATTTGCTTTTTAGTTCCAAGACTTTTTTTCATTTTACTTCTTTGGGCAGTTTTGTCCCCTGCAACAGAAAGTTGTCTTGCTTCCTACTCATTCAGTGTGCCTTTATTTTCGTCTCTAGTTGATTGACTTGCTAGGCCCTACAGTCAATGGCAGTGCTAAGACATTCTTGCCTTGCTCTGGACCTTCTCGTCCCTACCATCCTGTTTTTTTAGAAAAGACTACAGAAATTTGGTTTTTTTGTTTGTTTGTTTGTTTAGTTGGTTGCTTTGGATTTTATGTTGTGATTTTTTGTTGTTGTTGTTGTTGTTTTGTAAATGTTTAGTAGAATTGAGTAGTATACCAGTGTTCCCTTCAGAACAGTTTTTGAAGGCAACTAATTTTCAGTATATTAAAAAAAAAATAGAGATAGACTTATTCATAGTACCTTTTCTCCTTAAATGGGTTTTGGTAGATTGTATCTTTTTGGATTTGTGGATACACAGTTGTTGAAAATACATTTTTATCTCCTTAATGTTATTGATCTCTGAGAATAACCTTTCCTTTATCATTTCTGGTTTTAGGAATCTGTCCCCTTTCTTGGGTTTCTTGTATATGACTATAGGAACATCAGTTTAATTGGTCTTTTCAAAGAATTGGCTTTTAGCTCCTATGATTTTTGTCTTCATTTCTTGTTTGTTTTCCCCCAGGTCTTCTGCTGCTTTGGTTGTGATTTTCTCTTCGTTTTCTAGGTTTATCTTTAAGTGTTCAACACATTGCTTGAATATATTTAAACCAAATAGCTTCTGAAAGCCTTAGCAGTTTATATGTTTTTATAAAACAATATCAATAGTTAATATTATTGTTCTCTCAAACAAGACAGTGCATTTCTAGAAAGTCAAGCCCAGTGAAGAATGTCTAACTTTAACTTCTGTTACCTAACTTCTATTAAGGGTCCTACTGAAAATCTGTTGTTATTATTATTTAAAGAATAGGCAATCTTTCTACCTTAGGGACCCAAAATCCTGTTCTTAGTTTAAGAATAATTGGAAGGCTATACACTTAGACCACAGTACCTTAATAAATCATGGGACTGCTCTTATTAAGTTATATTTTAATGTCATATCTTGGCCATTAAACTTGCCTCACAAAACAGCCACATGAAATCCATAAATGTGAATAACACTAAATACTGCATTTACTTACATTAAAAAATTTACTCTAGCTTAAGACACAATGTAAGTAAATATATATATATATGAGAGAGAGAGCATACACACACACACACACACACACACACACACACAAATATGTCACATATTTAAAGACAGTGTTTCACTGTGTAGCATTGGCTGGCCTGGAACAGGTTATATAGACAAGGCTGGCTTCAAGCTCACTGACATCTACCGTCTCTGCTTTTCTAGTGCTGAAATCAAAGGCATGCAATCACCATGTTGGCTAAGTAGTAGTTTTTATAATGTGTCATAAAGTAATGCTTTTTAGAAAACCTTTCGGAAGGGAATTTTCTTCGATTTTACTACTCTGTCCTGAGAAAAGTGAGGTCACAAAGAAAGGAGTAATTTTATTCAACAAGCTGAAACATATGGGGGGAAATGAATACTTTTAGGAGCAGTGCAAAGTGATAGTTGAGAGACAGGCCTTCCCAGAGCTTCCTTGTCTGTGTTGTTCCTATTGCACAACACTGTACATTATGTGTACATTATGTGCCACAGAACACGAGTGTCAGACATCAGCTCTCCTGTGGGCTCCAGGAGTCACACAAACATCCTTTAGCCAAGAAACCATCTTGCCAGCCCCATTTTTAATTTAACTGTGTGAGTGCTTCAGGACTTTGAAACTATGGCCTCGTGTTCCACCGCACAGGACTGGGTTAAAAAGACCTTTACTGCTTCCTGTTGCTCACACATGAAATCCATTCTCTGATCTACCTCTCTTCAGATGCTCTGCTCTGTTGTGTCCTGAGATGATCCGACTGAAAACAACTAATCTTGAGTCTCCAAATCACTTCAGAACTCAGCTCAAAAACAATACAAACAAAAAGACATGACAATAAGGGATCTTGCTTGTTGAAAGAACAGTAGAAATAATATAAGTAGTCTACCTTAAGTTAGGTTGAATGTGTGGATCCCCAGGCTACAAAAGTAAACTCACAGCCAAAAATAGGAAGCTAAACTATGTTTAAATAAACATTTGCTTATAAATTTGATCATAAAAAATAGAAATTTGTTAACAGAAGACTCTTACTATATTTTTATTACTTACTATATTTTTACCTAATCTTTATTTTGAAACAGGCAAGAAAACTGGATGTATATTTTGAATATGAAGAAAAAATAATGAGTAAGACTACTCTGGATAAATCCCTCCTAGACGTCATATCTGACCCTGATGGTACGTGTTATAAATTTGAGCTAGGGATGAATCTAGCATTTCAGCCCAGACAAAATTCAGGTAGAATTACTGTATCAGTCAGTTCTAATTACAAGGTAATTAAATAAGCTATTTTTCTGCTTAAAATATAGCAGCTATCTAAGTGGAAAAATTATTTCTAATTTAGTTTTTCTCTGGTAGTATTTGTAAATACTTTATACTTACGTCTTAAATGTGATATAGATAGCTATCACATTCTACTCTTTCCAGGAAGATTTGAATGAATGAAATTGAAAGCAACATCTTCAGGGTTGTGTTCTACTTCATTTTGATTTGCTCCAGAGAATTTCATGGGAAAAAAAGTAACTAAAACTGAGTTCTACTTTAAATGTTCAGGAAATAAACGCTTAAAAATGGTGTGGTGGGCTTCACAAACCGCACTGAGGAGATGGCTCGCTGGCCGATGGTCTGAGCGGCTCGGGGCTTAGCATATGCCTATACTCCTATTGCTGGAGGAAGAGACAGGGGGATCCTGCCAGTCAGGAGGGACTAGGAGCAGCAGCACCCCCGTTAGATTCTGGCTAACAAATAACATTTTCCACTGGGACCCAGCTCAGAAGGAGCTGACTTGCTGGATAGAGATGGGGAAATAGAGAAAGGAGTAGAACATTTGTTGTGCCAGGAAACAAATAACAACAACAAAAAAGAAATGAGTCAAAAGGACCTAGACATCAGTTTTAAGAGGCTCCAAATCATGACCATTTGACCATCAAAGTAAAAAGATAATAATAACTCATGGGTTAGAGCTCACAGGATAAAAAGGAAGCAATGATTCCATATAGAAAAAAATAGGTGACATAATTGAAATTTTATAGGATGTTTACGTAGTTTTAGAGCGCTGTGTCTATTTAATGAGACTTCATCACTGTGACAGATGCCTGAAACAGTTTAAGAGAAGGAAAGGTTTCAGAGGTCTTGGTTCACAGTTGTCTGGTTCCATTGCTCTGGACCTGAGGTGACACTGAGCATCATGGCGAGTCACTGGTGGTAGAGCAGAACAGCTCACTTGATGGCCACCAAGCTAAAAGTGCAGCATGTCCCAGTGATGGGCTTCCTCCAGTTAGACCCACCTCCTGCTTCTCATCATTTCCAAAGGCCTGGCAGCTGCTGTTCTAGTACGTGTGCTTGCTTGGGTCATTTCGCATTCAAACCATAGTATGTCCCTACAGATACTTGTTAATTATAAAGGGAGAAGTAGAAATTTTACAATAAAGAACCATAGTAAATACCTCATTGGGTAATCTTATTTAGCGCTGTCAGTAATGAAATATACCAGAATGGCGTAAACCTAAGAACTTGACTAAACCTGCCGCTGAGCGTTCACATCCAGGAACTAAAGATAAACTGAAGAGCGTCTGGATTATAAATCCCATGAAGCTCTATGCTTCATCAGCTGTCATATTTAAATCTAGATTTACTATTGTCTTGTAGATATATTCCATTTCACATTTTAATATAAAAGTGTGGTTTTCATGAACCTTGTAGTAAAATAAATCTCCTCAGAGAGCACAGGTTGAGGAAATAGGACTTTGGGCTCAGATGCGGATCTCATAAGCACACACCTGGGGCGGCGATGCCTCTGACTCAGACAACCTACTTACCAGGTGCCCTGAGGTAATGTGCAAGCCTGGCCATCTGAAAAGATGGTGTTTGTAACTGCACGCTGACCCTGTCTGTATCCCTTCTTTGCTTTTGTAGTTTATGCCTGAGGATAATCTTAGCCTCTAGGCAGTTGGGAGACCAAGGAGGTGTTTTTGGGTCAGTCCTCTAATGCCACCTTTCCCCTGGTCAGTCTCACATGCTTGTGGTCTTAGTACTTCCTGCTTCATCTCAGCTGAATAAGAACTGCATTTTGTTTAGTTGTATTTCTACATGCCTTGACTTTTAAAGTTCTCCTAAGTTTTAATTATAATGCACAATAATCACAATTATAAGTATTTTTCCATTTCTCTTCTCATGTAGCAGGAACTCCGGAAGACAAAATGAGGCTGTTTCTCATCTATTATATAAGCACGCAGCAAGCGCCTTCTGAGGTATGTCCATGACACTGTTGACAGGAAGGGTGCTCATTCGTAGTTACCACTTAGTTTCAAAATAGAAAGAAAGGACCATTTATTTTAAAAAATTGTAAGGCAGATTCTGTTTACTGCAGAATTTTATATCAATATTTTTGTCATCACCATTTGGGAAGTACCTAACCACTTTTAAGTGCTCAAAATTCTTCTGAAAAATAGCTGTTCTAAACTAATTAGTCCAGTTTTCTGGGATTTTCTGAAGGTTAGCTTCTTATAACTTTATACTATTTAGATTGTTTTAAACTAGTGACTGTTACAGAACGTGCCCTGTGCTAGATGTTGTTCTTAAAGGAAAGCGGATTGGAGACCATGGATTCTTCCTTATGTTAACCAACTATAGCTTTGCATAATAAACTGCAAGCATAAGAGCCTCCAAGATATCATTGAGAGATAATTCTTAATACCAGTTTTGTTGTTGTTGTTTTAAGTTACAAAGCTTCAAAGTATTACTAGCATGTTAAATCAGTGTTCACTTAGGGCCCTTTTACTCTGCTGCAGACTGTATTTCCCACTTAACTCTCCTTCTGACTAATGTGGAAAGAGTGTGGTTCTTTTCTAGAAATAGCTTGCTCATCAATGAAGGTTTATCTGTTTTTTAGACTCTGATGTCCTATTTATAATATTTTAAGGTTATATTTTCAAAACTTAATATAGCTTTAATTGGACTACCTGATTTTTAGTAAAGACTTTCATAAACTCTAGTGATCATTAAGAGGCTTAAATCATGATTACCAATATCAGCTTAATTGTTCTGAAAAAGCAAAGAAGTTAAGATCTCTGGTGGATGGTGAACTTAAAAGTTTTCCCTTGGCGGGCCTGGGGATGGCTTGGTCCGTAGTGTGCTTGCTTGTCATGCAAGCGTGAGGCCCTGAATCTGATCCTAGCATCCATGCTTTAGAAGAAGAAGCCAGGTGTGCACCTGCCTGCTGGCCAGCCAGTCAAGCTGACTCCATGCCTCGTGGTTCAGTGAGAGACCCTGTCTCAAAGAAGAAGGCAAGGAGTGACTGAGGAAGCAGCTGACTTCAGTCTCTGCGCTCCACACTCAGACACAAGAACACGTGCAGTTTTCACTCCCTTCCTGTAGCGGAGTCACTGTGGTGCTAGGCTCCTTTAACTTACACAAACTCAATTAGACTTGCTCATCAGCAGGGGATAAAGAGACTAGGGGAGGAAGAAACAATTTTAAAATGAGAAGACAAATGTTCTTCAGCCATGACTCTGAGTCCTACAGTGAAAGTGAGAAGAGAAGCCTGAGGCCAAGCCCTCTCAGGCTGTGTTGCTCCTCGATATTTCTGATTTGAAATATTTTTGGCCAAATTGAATCACTTCTTTAGAGAGGAAGTCCATTTTAGCGGTGGAGAAGAAAGGTGATGCGCTCCTGCAGCATGATAGAATATCCTACCTAACACTTAGAGGGCTCACTCGGGCAGTCATTTACAGTACAGCTCCACCTGGTGTGGGTGCCTGGCATCGAAACTCATGCCTTTTTATTACAATCTTGATTAACCAAGTAACAGCAAATGCAGTTTTCTGTAGAAGTGTGGTGTTTTATCACTAGTTCTTTTCTTGTTGCAGGCTGATTTGGAGCAGTATAAAAAGGCTTTAACAGATGCAGGATGCAACCTTAGCCCTTTACAGTATATCAAACAGTGGAAGTAAGTTGTAGCTCCTTTTCCTTTCCTGTTAAGGTCGTAATTCAAATTTTGTTCCCAGGAAAATAGGAATGCTGGTAATAAGGCTGAACAGTGTCATGGTGAATTTTTATGTCTAGTGCATAGCATTTCCTTGTCTTGCCCACCATATGAATAGCTTAAAACCACATAAACTAGGGATACCTTTTATCCTGGAACAAGCTCTATATTTACTGATTGATGTGTTGAGAAAGTCAGAGACTGAAATCTTTTTTGATCAAATGTCTCAAAACTACTAATTAGCAACCAGGACAATACCAAATTTAAAAAACACTGTGCCAAGGAAATGGAAAAATTAATTGGTGCATTTATAATCTTCTAGTAGAAATATAAATTTTGATGATTTTCCAGAATGCTGTAAAAGGTTTTGACCCCATACTACTTTTAAGGATTTATCCAGAGAAGTTATTGGAACCATAAAATTTTAGCAGTGAAAGCCAACCTAAGTGTCCAGCCGTGAAGTGGGTAAGTAATGACAGTACTTTAGGCTGGCATGGTTCACATGGACTATGAGGCACTCCTGTGGTCCCAGCATCTGAGAGGCCTAGGTGGCCAAGGTGATTGAATTTACATATGTTAAAGGAACAGTTAATACTCAAATGAAAGAATGATGTTAACGATACTGAATGATTCAGGTAGTCAAGCTGAGTGATAAGACCTTAGCCAATGGCTAGCTTTGCTTAGCAGTGAAAACTTCTAGGTAGGTGCATTTGAGCCAAAATTCGGTTGACATTTGTACAGTATGACCCAGCTGTATGTGTTCACACATGCACACATTTGTACAGTATGACCCAGCTGTATGTGTTCACACATGCACACATTTGGTCGTGTAGCTGAAATGCGTGTACCAGCCTGTAACTCCACGTGCACCTGTTTTCCTTTCAAATCTCTACAACAAGCATTGCCTTCAAAATGTTTTTTGCATCACTTTTCAGAAAATAGATTAATAGTCTCCAGTGTACATAGCAAAAGAAACACACCAGGTTCTTAACAGTGGTTTTTCTCTAGAGGGTGCTGTGGAGTACCCTTTATTATTCATGCTTTCGATGACATTTTGAATTTTTCTTCTATTTGACCATATTCTTGAAATAGAAAAGCAAAAAAAAGATCAAAATAGTTGACTGTGGGGCAGTGTGTCATTGTTTTTTTTTTTGATATTTGTGAAATTTACTAATCCGTGTTTGCAGTTATTGTGGGAAAGACAATCTAAGGCATTGTTTCATGTAGTTAAAATATGTTTAATCCCTAATTTGTAACGTTTGTTTACTTTCCAATTGTAAACTATTAGTTTAAAAATAAATATAATTTTAGGAAATTGAGAAAGATATAAAGAAGAAAAACTGAGTCAGCAAGATGGCTCAGCAGGTAAAGGCACTGTAATGTGAACCTGGTGGGCCTGAGTTCAGTTCCCTAAACCCACTTAAAGGGAGAAGGGAGACCTGACTCCGCCAAGTTGTCCCTTGATTCCATGCATTCACTATAGCGTACATGCACATGAAACAGTACTAAATATTTTTTTTTAAAAAAAGGAAATTGTGTTTGTTCCAGAAATCATGGTACAGCCTGTAGTTCCAGCACTCAGGAGACTGAGCCAGATGTCAGGGATGTGGCCAGCCTGGGCTACATAATGTCACTGTCCAGAGAGTAGGTGATGTTTGTACGGGCCACACTTTTTGCCGAGTCGTGTCTCATCCCACTTGCTCCAGCAGTCCGTCACCTAGAGGCCCCCGCTGAAGCTGTGCTATCAGAGTGCTCCACTCTCCTCCTGGTTAGGGTCTAGTAGAGAAAGCCCCTGACGTTTTCTATTTATAGCTTTGTTTATGGCCCCATTTGTGAACAAAACTGAAAGCTTTGCATTTACTTTGGGATTTCTTGTTAATGTTAGACTTTGTCAGGACAGAAGGTGAACATTTTTAGCATTTTAGCTACTACATTGTTAGTGATTCCTTCTTTTCTTTACTCTTAAAACATCCTTTGGTTCTCTGCCCACCCCCTTGTGCACAGCATATAAAGTAGCTCAGAGCCATGAAGAAGATATGGTTGATATAATGTGTGTAGTGTGCTAATAGTATGTAATGGACCAGGATTGCAAACGGATGCTGACTCTCGTTTTACTCATCTGTGTTGCATTTTGCACACATCTGTAACGGGAAGAACATACATCTGCATCTTGCAGCTGATTACCTCGCAGTGCCGAGAGTCTTCCGGGAACATCCGGTATCTGCAAATTGTGTAGAGAAATGTGAAAACATTCTTGGAGGAAGGTATTTTTTAAAAATACACCTAAGTGCTATCTTTTCCTCCAGTTTTTAGTTTCCCCAATCATACTTAGATTCTAAATGTTTTAGAAAAAGTTGAAAATATGATGGATTGTGACCTGGAAGCATGAGTTGAAATAAACCCTTTCCCCTTAAAAACAAAGAAAAAGAAAAAAAGAAAAAGTTGAAAAGATATAACCATGTGCAGTTACATGTAAAACTGCGAGGCTTGTCATGTAACTGAAGGGAGCACGTCTCTACGTAGCGACTGATGAAAAAGGGGGTGGGCTCTGAGCTGAGTCCCTAGAGGAAATGTGTCATTTCTTCTTCTGAACTCCCCAGAGGACAGCCTGAGCAGAGGTCTGCAGGGAGCAGGGAGCTGAGCTTAGCTGCTGCAGGTCTCTCCTACCTGGGTTCTCTTGGTGATGCTCGCATAGGAAGAGGCTTCGCTTCTGGCTCCTGCTTGTTTCTGCAGTGCTGCTGCTGGGACCCTGGGCCTGGCACCTGCTGTGGTGGTCTGCTGCTGAGCTGCACCCAGCCCTGCACTGGCATTTTTGGGGAATCTCACTGTTTCAATGATAGCTGTAATATAACTAGTTGAAAAATATTTTTTTAAAAATCTGCACATCTTAGAAGTTAACCAGTAAATCTTTTAATGCCAAGATGCTGAATGATAACTCTGCCCACTTGTAAGTATAAACCTCCTTATTTCATAGGGCTTTTGCCAAGATGGCCTCAACTCCCGCCAGCTACGGTAGCACTACTACTAAACCAATGGGGTAAGTATGCTGATGATGTTGGTTCCTTGTATTCCAAACGTTCATGTCTTAAAATCACAGTATCTGCCACCTTCCAGAAAATTTCCTTAAGACTTGCTTGAGTAGTTTTCATCGTCTCTTTAAAATGTAAGGGGATGTCTTTCACATGGTATGAGGCGTTGGTTTCATATGCTTCTGTCACACCTTTCGGTTTTAGAAACTGCGAGACTCAAACTATTTTCTTTTGCTTTTGATAGCCATAACATAGATTTTTAAAGCTAGTTCCTCAAGACCTAACCATGACAAATTCAGTCCTGCGGCCTGGGGAATGACTCCTCACCCTAAGGCAGTTCTGAACCCGTGGGTCACAACCCCTTTGGGGGTCAAATGACTATATTAAAGGGTCACAGTATTAGGAAAGTTGAGAACCACTGTCCTAGAGACCACTGTAGTATTTGTGTGATTTTCCAATTTGCTAAACGAGGCAATTGTGGCTGCTCTTTTCTGTATCACACATATTTCAAACTGCTAATTTATTTTTGAGTCTGGAATAAATTATGAAGCCCGGAGGAAACAATTTATCTAGTTTCAATGGGTTCAGCTGGCCTCCCCTCCAGAGGTTGCTACATGGGTTGTCCTGAACCCTGCCACCCCACTCACGGAGGTACCTGCAGAAAGGACGTCCCTTCAGAGCCGTGCATCCCATCCTGGCCACTTCTCTTATTTCTGTTAGTGGAGGATTTCCATCCTGTTCCTCTAAGTCACACAGCGGAGAAAGGACAGGATAAGAGAAAGGAAAATAATTTCTATGATTTTAATAAATAGATATGCCAGCATTATGTCTTTAAATCATATAAAATACATAGAGCCTAAGGTTCCTTACATATTTTGTATTTTAGGATATTAATAAAATATTATTTAAGAAATAATGTGCTTTAAGAAAATCTTGGCTAAATTGAAAACTGTTCCTACCTTTCTTATACAGTGTAGAATTATTCTTACAAAGTATCCTCATACGAGACTGTGAAGCAGAACTGTAAACTAGTGTGGCAAATAATTGTGAGCATTGCTTGTGTTAGTTCAGAGTTCACAGTTGAGGCAGCAGTCACTGTTTATTGTGCCCACCATTTACATGGTAGGTTTTCTGTCCATGTGACAGAATCGGATCCAGCTGCTGTGATACAGAGCCCAGCGACACTTGACCTATTTGTAATATTTACAGGCAGTGTAGTGTTATGTGTGAGTGAATGCCAGAAGCAAAGTCTGAATTACTGTTTTTCATCTGATTGTTTTTGCATTAAGACAATCAGAAAGGTGGAAGATTCTCAAATTATAATTTACCAAAAACAATATATAAGGCTAAGCAATTAAGATGTTTATATTGTTTATATAAAGTTTTATATAGTTTTAATTATTATTTAGCACCATTTTATTAAATAAAACTGCAGCAGTGATATCCGTAGAAGCAGAACGCTCACAGTGTTGTTTATGGAAATAAGGTGTGGCACGATAAGCAGCCCACAGTCTGTAATCAGGCCACCACTGTTTGAGGAGCAAGCTGTACAGTGGCCGATACTCAATGTGTCTTCTTTGTCTTCACCCTACCAGTCTCTTATCACGAGTCATGAATACAGGGTCACAGTTTGTGATGGAAGGCGTGAAGAACCTGGTACTGAAGCAGCAAGTGAGTACCCTTCTCAGAAAGCATTCCTGCCCTGGAATATATGGCTTTAGGTGTCGGTTTTTCCTGGATTAATCTTCATCTCTGATTACTCCCATCCACACTGTAAGTTCCTAGAATTAAGAATTTTCTTACAAATCAAAGGGTATGGACATTGTAGTTACTCCTAATAAATATTGCCAAATTATTCTCCAGCAAAGTCTGTCTGTCTAGAAATGCATGTTAAACTCATGGAAGCCCATTGTGACCCTGTACTGTTCTGATACCCAAGCATCTAGGGGCACTTGCACTGTGAGAGTCTAAGAGGATTCAGGAAGAGGCATCAAAAAAGACTGCAGAGATAGAGGCTTA
Organism: Dicrostonyx torquatus; assembly: GCA_028555095.1. Lineage (NCBI taxonomy): Eukaryota > Metazoa > Chordata > Mammalia > Rodentia > Cricetidae > Dicrostonyx > Dicrostonyx torquatus. The sequence goes on along the minus strand of JAQHUG010000172.1, from coordinate 3,316,691 downwards.
GAATACTATAACTGCTGCTTACATCTATAAGGATTGTTCTGGCTTTTTAATTTTTTAATTTTCATTATGGAGGCATATGTAGAATTGGCTCTCTCTTCCCACCTTTACCTGGGTTCCAAGAATGGAACTGGGGTCACTAAGCACCTTTACCTGCTTGAGCCTTTTCATCAGCACTTAAAGATTGTTTTGAATTGTTTTTATCAGAATAAACATTGTAAGCTATAAATAAATTAGACAAGAATTAAATTGACCAATAACTTAAAAAAATTAATAGAATTAGCAATGTTCACTTTACTAGGTCACTAATAAGAGCTTTTTGTATTTTGTTTTCTGGGCAGCATTAGTTTGTGCATTCTAAATATCAACCCTCACAACAGACAGTGGAATAATATTTACATACTTGAATGTATTTTTGTGAGAATACTTATACAAGAATGTTGTGATAATATAAACACAGAGTTGCAGAATTTAGAAATCACCACTGACTGACACATCTTTAAAAATTGAATTTTCAGGAAATGAATTTACAAGCAATGGAAATGCACCAGCTAAAACAGGCTGGAAAGACAAAGCTGGTTGCAGCATGTGATCTTTGTTCAGGATTATTATTTAAGTAAGAAAACTCAAAATTTTATGCAACTGAAAATTTGAACTGTGAATATTGTATAATAACCATTTCACAGTATAAGTGGATATCATAACACTACATTGTACAACCTAAATGTTGAGCATGCTTCAGTAAAGTGAGCAGGAGTGGAGATAAGATGTTGATAGGCTTCCTTTTAAACCCAACTGCATTTGGGACATACAGTGATATTGGTAGACTGTCTAGGAGTCGCTTTATGTTAAGGGCTTGGTCTCAACACTTTCGGGTCATAGGGAATGGATGTAAGCAGATTTGCACGAGTTCGCAGCTCTCTGGTGATATTGGGTGTATGTGGATGGGGATAGATGTGGACCCATATAATCCTAGTTAGTTAATTTTTATTGCTATGAATACACAGTGATTGAGAAGAAAAGTCACATCAACATTTTATGGCTTTCTCATTTATGATATGAGCATTGGAATTAGTCTGTAAATTTGCTTCTAGAACATTGATATTTATCCCCTCGCCACTATGAATTCCAGCATCTGCATATGTTCCGTCTTTACTCTTTGTCTGAACTCCACATAGGAATTGTCACTTTCCAGCACCCTAATTGGAACAGCAACGATTCTATCTCCAGTCCTGCTCCCATCATGGTCACCAGAGCATCTTCCCACACCCAGAAATACAAAGTTAGTCAGAGAACTAATTCTAGGAGACTTGGAAAACCTTCTCTCCTGTGGCTATGCAATACTAGTATCTAGGGTTTGATTTTTATGAATATTTTCTTTTTATTTTAAAGAATTACATTATTAGAGAGGTTAACATGGGTTTTTATCTAAACCTTTCCAGTAACTAAAATCATAAAACCAGTCTTAGGGAATAGATTTTCCACGATAGATAGATAGATAGATAGATAGATAGATAGATAGATAGATAGATAGATTGATTGATTTCTGCTTCATGAATTATTTCTACTTCATTTAGAACCAGATTTTAGAAATAACCCAAAAGTTATAATTTGTTATGAATGAACTCTGCCTTTCAAGTCTATGTCTTAACCTTCTGCTAATTAAAAAAAAAAAAAATCAGTTGCCAACTGACACAGTAACATTTTCTGCCAGGCATGCTAGCCTAGGCCTTTAATCCCAGCACTGGGAGGCAGAAGCAAGTGGATCTCCTGGCCACCCAGGAAATTTCCATATGTAGCAAGTCCCAGGCCACCCACGGCTACATAGTGAAACCCTGCCTCAAAAATAAAGTGATTTCCATTTTATTTCTAAACAGCAATATCTGAGAATAAAGAGAAACATGCTTAGAACATTTTTCATTTAATTAATTTCATCTGTGCTTTATCCAGTGAAGTTTACAAACTAGAAGACTGGTGTGTTCTACTTGCTGCGGTCCAAGTGGCTACAATCCAGCTATCCAGTTTTGCTTAGAACTCAGAGATCTTCCTGCCTCTGTCTCCTAAGTGCTAGAATTAAAGGTGTGCACCACCCAGCCAGTCCAGTTTTTCCTTCAGTAAAATTTTGTCCCAGCTTAGCTTCAGCTGCTGTTTAACACACCCTGGAGTCTTAGGGAGTCTCCGTTGAGAACTGTCCAACTCAGATTGGTCTGTGGCCTCGTCTGTGAGAAACTATCCTGATCATGTGGGAGGGCCAGGCTGGGGTACTGGGGTGATCCCTGTCTCAGTAACCAAAGGGGAAATTTGGTTACTGAGTTACTGTACCATTCGTCTCAGGGCAGGTGGTCTTGAGCTATGTGGTAGCCAAGGTTGAACGTATGAGCAAGCCAGCAAGCAGCCTTTCCCATGGGTTCTGCTCTCTTGAATTAGGACCTGGAAGTGTAGGCTCGTAAGCCCTCTTTTCTGGGTTGCTTTTGGCCAGAGTGTTTATCCCTGCAACAGAAAGGAAACCAGAGCAGAGTTCTGTGTGGAGAGACTCAGTGTGTAATAAATTTCCCCTTTGGTTACTGAGACAGGGATCACCCCAGTACCCCAGGCTGGCCACTATCATGGGAGTCCTCCTTTCTTAGCCTACAGTGTGCTGGGATGGCAGGCATGAGCCAAGACACCTGCCTGCTTTTGTAAATTAATAACTCGAGCTTTCATTTACCCAAAGAACAGCTCGGGAGTGCCAGTGGTGTTTTCATAAGCACTGTGCCTTCTGTCTATGAAGATGTGTTTCCTTCCTCATTCTCTACAGCTGAAGGCTTCCCTTAATCCATGCCGTCTGTAAATACTGACAGAATGATGAAGCAGTAGTAGTTGATTCTTTTTACCAGATATAGAGACCGTGGGAAAGCATAAGAATTATCTGTGAGCTCCTAAACACTTTTGCTAGGAAGACATTTTTCTTAATTTATAATGTACTTGTTGGCAAATGTCATCATTTGTGGCATGGCTATCAAATACAGAGTGAGATTTAATTGTACGCTCCCTGAAAATCTCTTACGGTACAAGAACATTCATCATAAAATTCAACTTAAATGCCCAAATTTCTAGTATTTTCAGACTTAAAAGGAAACTCCTGACTTGTTACATTTTCCATATTTCTCTGTACTGCACAACTCTAGCTGTGCATTCGTATTCAGAAAGGGGAGTGAGAGCTAGGTATGAAGGGAGAAGGGGACGGACAGCCTTCAGCTTTAGAAAATGCTTACATTTTCCTGCTCTGGAGCCTGTTTATCTTACTTCTTATGATGTACGTGTTTGAGTATTGGCATGAGCAGGCCACAGGACATATGGCGGTCAGGAGACTAAAGGAGCTCTTAAACAGAATTGTATTTTTCAATGAGAACTTTGGATGCTTAGGTTATTTACATCTGTGACATCTTAATTATGTACGTAAACTTAGGATGTGTTTAATGGAAAGGTAAGCATGTTTAGCTATAGAGTGATTGGGGTTGGAGAGATGGCTCAGCAGTTAAGAGCACTGACTGCTTTTCCGGAGGACCCCGGGGTTCAATTCCCAACACCCACATGGCAGCTCACAACTGTCTGTAACTCCTGTTTCATGGGATCTAACACCCTCAGACAAATAGCCATATGGGCAAAACACCAGTATACATAAAACAAATTATTCCAAAAAACTAGAGTGATCAAGTTGTTATTCCAGCATCTAACAAAACACTCATGTCTTCCACAGAATCTACCCGTTACGCGAATTTTAGACAATCTCATGGAGATGAAGTCAAACCCTGTAAGTAATAATTATGTAAATTCTTGGATGTATCAAACTGACTGAAAGGTAATAAATCCAGATTGACTCAGTTGTGCCCCTAATTACTACTGGGCTTGTGCAAGAAAGAGTCCATATTCCCAATGGCATCTTTCAGCCATTGTCACAGATATACAGAATTGGGTTTTCTTGGCTACTACAACCATTCTGACTAGGTCTCCTCTAAATTAAATATATACTAAATCGTACATGTTTTAATGTTAATCGTAAAGAACACATTTCTATAAGTGAAAAAGAACCAGTGACCATCAGGTGGTGTACTGTTGATGTGGGATGCTCCTCTGTACCATTGGTTAATAAAGAAGCTGCTTTGGCCCATGGCAGGACAGAATAGAGCTAGGCAGGAAAACTAAACTGAATGCAGGAAGAAAGAAGATGAGGTCAGGCAGATGCCAGAGCCTTACCAGTAGGTCACAGCCTCGTGATGATACATAGATTAATAGAAGTGGGTTAATTTAAGATATAAGAGCTAGCTAGAAATGTGCCTGAGTTATGGGCCAAACAGTGTTGTTTGTATAGTTTCTGTGTGATTACTCGGGTCTGAGCAATCAGGAACCGAACATACAGTCTGTTTACATGATGTAAGGAGAAGCAGTGCAGTTTAAGGAAATTTAATTAGGAGAGAAATACATAGTAAAACTTCTGAGTATTGCAGATGCCTCTAAATTCCTCTGTGCCCAACAAGTAAATCAAAAACAATTGTTGGCAGAATAAACAACAGATAATTAGCATTAGCTTGACAAATAGTTTTCCAAACTATCTGTCTGCTGGCCGCTCACGGAGGTGACTCAGAAAGCTAGCCCGTATTTCAGCCTCGACAGCTAGCGAGATTTTTCCAGGAGTCAGCGCAGAGCGGCATCGTCAGAGCTCTTACTTCAGTCAGTCTGCTATAGACTTGGCAGTGAGGTGCGGACTTCAGACCTGAAAAAATGAGAACAGAATATTGAGACCAGTGTGACTCTTTTAGTAATTGTTAAAATATGGTTATGGAAACCAGCAAAAACAATTTTTAAATTCACTCATGTGGAAACCAAAACACCAGAAAATGTGCAGCTGCTGTTATGAAAATTATGGGAAAATTATATGCAATAAACTTAAAAAGATTCTTGTGTTTAAGAATCTGTAAAGATGGCTGGGCAGTGGTGGTACACAGCCTTAATCCCAGCACTCGGGAGTCAGAGGCAGACAGATCTCTGTGAGTTTGAGGCTAGCCTTGTGTAGAGTGAGTTCCCAGACAATCTCCAAAGCTACAGAGAAACCATGTCTCGAAAAACCAAAAATAGAAAGAAAACAAATCTGTATAGATGGTAGTGATATACAGTGCAATTGCAATTGACTTTGACTCCTAGACTAAGAGGCCCTCAAAAAGAGGCGTGAGTTTATGACCATTTGTCTTAGAAAATACCTCATTATGCTCAGTGTCCATCTGAAAGATGGTCCAAGTATAATAAAAGTCAGAATACAAATGAATGCAAAACTCCAGGTGACAAGTGCATACAGGATGAAGGCCTCTTAGGTGATCCGTTATTGTTCCTCATCCTGCTGTTGTGTGCAGTCCACTACCTATCATAGCAGGTACGTGTATTGTGTGCGGATGTGCCAGGAACCACTCAGTGAATTTGTACCTTATAAGTCATTTAATCCTCAGTTAAACCACTAAGAAAAGTGCTATTTTTATTATACTTGTGTTATAGACAAGGAAAATGAAAGATGAGGTCAGTTATCTTGCTAGGGGTTATACTACTGATAAATAGCAGTTTGGGGGGTTTTCTGAGGCCAGAGTTCTGCTATTATATGGTTGGTAGGAACCATGTGCCCTTCACAGACTCAGAGCTATAGAGGTCATTACAGGTCATCTAACAACAGAAGAAAGATAGCAGGAGACAGGTGGCTGCTTCATGCACTAGACTTGAGATCCAGTCCTGCTCCTCATCCTGGTCGTAGTCACAGCCGTTCCTTCCACGTGTTTTACCATAAGCACATGGATGGCTAAATTTGAATGAGTCTTAAGCAGATGTTTCTCTGAGCTGTATAAGTTCACTTATCAATACTGTTGACTTTATAATCACACACGAATCTTTTAATCAGAAGAGATACCTTTTTTTTGAAAGCATTTCATAATCCATCTGCTATGTAAGGTATCTGTCTGCACTCCCGTGCCTCTCTTGTTCATAGATGAAATTAGGAAAGGACAGTAAGGTAGACCTGGCAGGTGAGAGTGAATGACTGTAGCAGCTCACCCTGGCTTCTTTCAAGTCCTGGAACCCGGACTGGCGTGTAGCTCAGCTGGTAGACTGCTTGCTTCGCATGTACAGGCTCTGGGTCAATCTCCAGGATCATGTGAACCCAGCATAGCAAAAGATGCCTATATTCAGTACTTGGGAGGTAGGAGCAGGGGAATTTGGAGTT